>CM020513.1:3297500-3512500 GCA_009823395.1 Thamnaconus septentrionalis | reverse complement strand
CCTGCGCTCTTATGTGCGGTCCTCGAGGGGAGCTGGATTGCGCAACCGCCCGACGCTTTATCTCCATCACGACGACAAAGTCGACTGGCGCTCCGTCTGGGTGTTCTCTGCGTGGCGATCCTCTGCGGCAAAACCCCAGTGCTGTTTACATGGTAACCCAATATTTAGTACCGGTGTCATTCCGGGGCCTTTATATTTTTTTTAAATTTATTTTTATTTTTATTTTCGTGTGACTTGACCTAAAAATGGTTATTTCAAGGGCAATGCCAGTGAGCTTAAAAGCCAGCTGTGGTAACATAAAAATATATGTACTTGTTCCTGAATCCACTATTTTATCTCCCCGAAAAACCTCATGATAGCGCTTTGGTTAATTTTATGGCCCCTCTGCAACTTTACCCAGATTTGGAAAATGATCATAAAATCAAATATCATGTTCCCGGAAGCGCGAACAATTTGTGCACAGTAGTGGCAGGGCCTCGGCGGGCGCATTTCCTTCAATGCACCTCAAACAGCGGGGGCCGTCGCTCAGTGAGGGTGGCGGCCGCGGCTGTCTACCTGCTTTGCACGGCGATGACTGGAGCTGAACGGCGGGCAGAAGGAATGCAGGTCAGCGCCGCGGGAGAGGTCGGCATTAATCCGAGGCAGATGTGCATTACTGGCTCCTATAGTTATTATTCATGCTCCCCGGACGTCGGGTCTCTGAAGCTGCAAGCGAGTCCCCGAGATGACAAAAGTGGGACTGGTTTACATAACCCCGTCTCAGCAATACCTTGTACAAATAAGCAGTGAGTCACGAGTGAACACTGCGATTGGGTCATGATCTTGGAGACCTGGGGGGAAAACAGGCAAAGTTTCTGGGAAAAGGCGGCGCACGTGCGCGCGACTCGACTGCGAGGTTCCACGTGGATGCACAGCTATGTTGAACTGGAGCTGCATGAAGGTGCTGTTAAGATGCTTTCCAATTTCTTTTGAGGGGGATTTTTTTAAAACTTGTTCATCGTTCTAAAGTACGGGCCTGAATTTGGAGGCAAAAGCCGAGTGTGAAAAAACGTCAGCATGGCTGTTTACAGGCCTGCGGTGTGTTTGTGTGAATGCTGGTGCTCTGCTCGGCTGTTTACGCCTGGACCTGCATAATGGTCAAAAACAAAGCACACACTTGTAAGACACAGCCTTGTTAATCATTTTCGCGGCCTCCCTCCCATTCTTTTCGGGGATTTCAAAGCATCCTGTGATATGTGAAAACATTTCTCCTCCGGGCGCACAAAACCAAAATACGACCTGGCAGCGTTTGGAAAAGCATCCTGTCAAAACACAGCGCTCTAAACACGCGTCACGGGGCGCCGGTTGGCCGAGGTGATGTCACAGGTCAAGCATGCGCCGAAGGCCAACACATAGCGTCCGCCGCAAAAGCCGGTGTCATCGGCGCGGCACCTGCATCGGCGACGGTGAATAAATTAGAATGGCGAATGAGAACGGCCCACAGCGGGATGACATCACGGCTCCTCACAATGTAAAGTGGAAACGTGGGACTCGGGGGGTGAAGCATCTGCCTGCCAGCGATTGGACGGCGGACAGCGAGGACATGTGTTTCAAATGATCCTCTCTTATCATCTTCTCTTATCCAGACTAATTCGGACTTTATCAAAACAGCACAATTTGCCTCTTGCTTAAAGGTAACTCAGCCAAACAGAGCCGCCCACGTGACTTCAAATCTTGGGTGGTGCATTTTTCTTTCTTTGTTTTTTTTTTAAGGACTTTATCCGAACTTCATGAGCTCCTGAACGGATACTTAGCTTCCTAGAAAACTACAAGGTTCTCGGTCAAGTGAAGTACAAGGCTGATGTGGTACAAAAAAGGCTACCAAACGGATTAAATCTGGATAATAAAACAAAGCAAGTGTTAACGCAATCTTGCTCCAGGATTGGGATGATATAAAGTTAATAGACACTTTTTTTTTTTTTTGCCAATGCTTCCCAAACAGACGACTGATTTTGTTGGTGCAAGCGGGTTTGTTTTATGGATTTGAGAAGCCAAGAACTGTCCGAATATTGTGGCGTCAGAAGAAATATGTTTACGAAATGAATTCAGAAACATTGCACAACCAACTAATGCAACAAAAATATTGTTTGGATCCTTTTCTGGGAATCACAAAAGCAAAGCTGTTCCAAAAAAAAACAAAACACTTCTTTAAAAAGTTCTACCATAGCTGGCGTTAAGGTTTTTGAGAATTTCTATTTTAATTGAGCTTTTAACTTGACAGGAATGAGGATTGTTCTTCTTCTTCTCCTTTTCACAAAAACATCAAATGTCACGCTATTTCAGAGTTATTGTTTTCTTTTTTTTCATACGCAGCCGTGCTAGCCACGGTCCAAGTTATGACAGCAGTAAGGTTATGACCGTGTCAATTTATCAAGAGCTGAGGCTGAACAGGGATTTTTTTTTTCCCTTTCCACCCTTTGCACTGAATCTGCATTCCTGCATGAGCCACTGGCATAGATCTCTCCACGGGAACATCTGGGAGCCTCCCTTCCACCGAGGAACCAACATGAGGACTTAAGGCAGTTCAGCGGGAGGAGACCGCAGCCCGAGAGCAACGTCTGCGTACCGGCAGCAAGTTTAAAAATTAATAGCCACCAAAGCCGACATATTAATTGACTGTATTCACTCCGTACAAGGTTTGATAAGTGGGAAGCTGTGGCTGTTGGCTCTGGGGGAACATTGTGCAGCACTCTGTTTAAAAGCATTCCCTTCCCTATTTAGTGTTTGGTCATTAACCCTTCCCCAGGTTACTAATTTATAGTGTTTCTTTTATATGGCTTCACTTGACCCTCCCTGTCCCATTCCATAAAAACAGAGAGGGTGCCCTGTGGCTTTACAACCAGTTAAATTACACTTTGATGTTTTCTCTCTGTTTTCAGCGGTGATTAAATTGCTGACCCTAGTAAACAACTGACCTTGGCTAACCGAAGAGGTCTGCAGCTCGTCACAGGGTGGCTCTGGCAAATTGTGGGATTGGCCCAGGAGGTGATGAAGAGGGGGTGGGAAAGGTGGGTGTCTGGATGTGCACCGAATCTACAGTATATGCGTTGAGGTAGAACGACAGTGTCAATGCCAGAAAAAGACCTGGAGCAAAAAACCCTGGAATCCTGGCTGGCCCGGGAATGAAAGCGGCCTCTGATTGGATGTGTGCTGTGGAACGGCAAGTGGAGGGGATGGAGAAGTTGAGCTGAGGGTGGGTGGGTGGGGGGGAGCTCAGCACGCTGGAATAGTGAGGATGTTTGTGGCGAGTGACTCGGTGCGGCTGGCGCGACAGACAAAAGGGTTTCAGAGTGATGAAGATGTTGATCAGTGCAGATTCTTCAGAGAGGATGAGAGTCTGGGTCGGGCCTGGGGGGTCCTGAGGGTTTGCTGGTTAGCCGAGCCGAGCAAAGACTGGTGGGCTCACTGATTAAATACAGAATTGGCATTTCCTTGCTGAGGAGAAAAGAAAAGTGGTGTTCAACTGTATAAAACGGACACCTTCCCATCCCTGCATCTGGTGGTCGAGCTGTGAGCTCAGCTTACAGAACATCTTGGCTCATGCTCATCCTCACGGTTAACCTCATAGCAGCTGCAGCGCTCGTCTTGCTCGTCCATCTTGCCAAACTCCAGCAGAGAGCTTTTTCTGATGATCGGTCTTTGGTTCATTTACGACAAAAAAACAGGAGGCAGCTGCTGCCAAAAGTCAGAGAAGAAGTTGAAGGAGAAGAACAGCAAGCGAGTGCTGATGCTGGAGATGCTGGGGTGTTGTTGACTAGTGCTGCGGTGGTGCTTTAGAAAATATGGCTGCAAAGTTATGACGATCAACAGGTATGATTATGGCAAATGCCCTCCAAATACATTCCCTGCCCCCAAAGACATCAGGCAGAAAAAAAAGAAATAAATGTCCACTTGATCCACTTGCCAATTTCACAAATACTTTGCATGGTGACACGTGTGATATATCCAACAGATCTGAGAAGCCTCCATCTGTTGTAGCACATTCCATTTTTTGCTCACGGGCACGGTCGCAACTAAGTCCTCTCACAATCTTGAACTTGACCTGCTTCACTTCCTGGCTGCCGCAACCGCCAAGCTCCCCAAGTCCTGGAAATAACGTGCCGCACTTTAGAGCTGGCTGGAGGTCAGCACGAGGGGGCCCGGTCCGGGGCCGGCTTCAGAACATCTGCCTGCGTCGAAGACTGTAAGAGGGTCTGACAGGTGGGCCACAGCGATATGAGGTCATGAACTCCAGCTGGGCTGAGCCGCGTTGCTCCGCCGGCGTCTCCGTCCGGGAGGAAAATCTGAGCCAGCGAGCAGAGGGGAGGGGAGTTGGAGGGAGGGGTGAGGATGACTACGGAGCGACTGCTCACTGCGGGACACACCAGCCAACGGGGCCAGAGCCGCACTAATCCATGAAAACAAACACGCACGTTGCTGACAGCCACCGCCCTCGCTCCATCACTCCAGAAGTATTCGCTCGCCTCGCTCACCATGAAGACACTTGGGCTCCTCTGGAGAACTGAATTCATCATACGATTGTTGGTGTTTTTCTTTTATCAGGCACAATGTCTGCAACAATCATAGACCGCCACGTGGTGTCGGCTCGCTTCCCCTCGGCTGAGCTAGCGTTGACAACGTGCGGGAACTCCTCTCGCACCACCTCCCCCTTTTTTTCCGCTGGAATTACTCATAAGAAAAACGCAAAGTGACAAAGTTAAACATGCGGCACATAACTATTAGAGTGACAAAAGACAAATGTTGGTGAGCAGAGACCACGGAGGAGACAGGGCGCTGCCAGCGAGGGTAAAATGAAGGGGTGACACTGATCTCACCGGGCCACAACCCCGGGACTTGTAGGTTATTTATTTGCACGGCAGTTTGTTTATTGAAGGAGAACGGACAGCTTTTCTCGTCTGATGAAGGGAAACAAAAAGAAGCCAAAAAACAAATGGGTGGCGAGCGCTGACAGGAACAGACCAGAAGTCTGCCGGATGAAACGCCCGCCCCCCTCGAAACTTAAAGGTGACAAACGCAATGTTGTTTACACGTGAAGGGGAGAGCAGGCTGGCGGGTCGACACGGAGACCCTGGACCCAGTGGCTGAAGGGTTGTGTCACAGGTCAAGCCAACGAGTAGTGACAAGTCTCTTAAACAAGGGGGTGGCGGCAGGGGGGGGGGACAACACCTCTCTGCAGCTTTTTCATGCCAACAAGGCCCTTTGAGCTCAAAATAAACCATCCCAGAAGTGATGCAAGCTTTGACTAAATGTCATTTCGTGTGGAGGTGGTAATGTGATGATGAGCAGACGCCGACTTACCGCGAGGCTCCATGATTTCATCCAGCCAGGTTTTTTTTTTTTTTTTTTCCAAAGAAAGTATTTCTCTTGTGTTTTTCGATGACAGAAGTGGTGATAATTACACACTGTCCAGCCCATGGTCAGAAAGTCGCTTTGGTTTAAAAAAGAAAAGAAAAGAAATGGAACAGTCAAAAATAAAGCATAAAAAATAGACCAGAAGCCACACTTGAGTAAATCTTTGTAGAAATAATACATTTCAGACACTTTGACTCCAACCAAAAATGTCTTAATGTGTTTCTTTACAACCACAGTGGAACCTCCACACTTTATTACATCCATTATAATTATAGGCATACTGTATTTGGTCAGAGCTGTTGGGATTACTACCTAAAAGTAATCCAACTACTGATTACTGATTTCTCCTTAAAGAGCAATCTGATTGCTTCTTTAACTACTTTGTTTCATAAGTAATCAATTGCTAATTATTAATTACTTAGTATCATTTGAGAATGTGTTGTTCCCAGCACATAATGTAAAACGAACAACAATATTATTTGATTTAGACGAGATGAACTTAAAATAATGTTTGTATTTCCAGCGACAAACGCAATCACTGTTTTTTTCTTTTTGGTTTTTTTTTTGCCGCCGCTGCCATGCTTGTTCTGGTGCGTCGTCATCACATATCAATGAGGTAACATGCACAGTTGCATCATTAATTGCGACATTGTTGTTTTCAGTTGTTTTTCTAAATTTCAGACATTTTGCAGAGAATAAGACATTTTTAGCTTGCAAAATATTTCAGAAAAGTATGGAATCGTTACTTGATAAAGAAATTATGATATAATTACCAGTTTTGCCACAGTAATCCTGTTACGTTACTCCGTTACTAAAAAAAGTAGTTTAATTACAGTAGTGGATTATGAAGCAATACATTACTTGCCAACACTGTATTTGATTGATCACAGAAGATGTACATACACATAATTAAACTGATTATTAGTATTATCTGGTCACCTTTGATTGTACTTGTTAAGGGCTGCGTCGGAGACATCAGTTGACTTTTGTTTCCTCAGATGGTCAAAACCAGACTACAACTGATTTAAAAATCAAACACTTTCCTTCTGTTTTTGTTTTCAGGAAAAGACACTGGCAGCCTGACAGAGTCTGAGTTGCCCCCGAGTGTCGATCCTGCCGGGATGGAGGGCAGCTACCTGAACCTGAAGGCACCGGGCGAGAAAGGCCTCGGGAGCGAGCGGTCGGGCTCCGAACTCTCCAGCCCCCTGGACAAGAGCGAGGCCGAGAGCAACAAGGGCAAGAAGAGGCGCAACCGCACCACCTTCACCAGCTACCAGCTGGAGGAGCTGGAGAAGGTCTTTCAGAAGACGCACTACCCGGACGTTTACGCCCGCGAGCAGCTGGCGCTGAGGACGGACCTGACGGAGGCTCGAGTGCAGGTTAGCATTGTCGAACCTGATCACCTGGTCACCTGGTCACCAGGTCACACCTCCAGCACACACTATTGTGTCTCCAAAAACCCGTCCTTGTACATCACATGTTGTCAACAACATGTAGAGCTCAACAAGCTCTCAGATGAGATCATTGATCTCTCATAGAAGACTGTGTGCTCTCGTGAGAACTGGTGGCTCCAACTTTTTAAAATTTAGTGGGTGTTTTATAATAAGACAGATTATACAAATGACAACCAAGCAGCAGTCTCCTTCATCTCCACCCCAAATTCTTTAATCGGAGTCTGTGTCACTCCAAAGGAACCTCGTCTGATGTGCCTCCCTGCTTCCACGGCGACTGCCAGCGCCACTCCAGTGCTCGGGGGGCTTTTTCGGCGTGCTCTTAAATGCAAACACGTCCACATCTGTGCGTGACGATCAAAGCAGTGAGACAAAAGCCCCTTGCTTCATGAGAAGACAAAGTCCCCGCAGTGTGGGAGGTTGGGGGTTGATTGCTGGCTTGCGCGCCAGTTTCACCCAGGAAGGAGAAAGTTGAAACCAAATGTCCGCAACAAATCTGCTCCACCATCCCGTGATTAAAGCGGTTTGTGTTGACACAGCATCAGGCATGTATGGGGGATCCGCTTCCCTAATAGTTTATTCCGGTTGTATTCACGCTGAATCCGATATCGCTATGAAAGTATTTCTCATTCATTTCGAGACTCTGTGTGACCCTGCTGTTTGTTGCCATCAATATGACCAGGAGGGTCTTTGGCTGTGCTCAACTTTTTTGCCGCTGTAATCCACATAATCATCATTATTTAAGTAAAATTGTTCATGGGGACGATGTCATGGACAAGAGGAAGGTTGTCAGCAGTGTTTGGAGTGGCGGTTTGGGTATTTTTAAGTGAAGAAAGGTTATTCTACTAGATCAGGCATGGGCAAACTACAGCCTGCGGGCCACATGTGACCCGCTGCGTGTCTCTGTCCGGCCACGTGAAGCCAGTCATAAATCAACCCCCCCCGTCCCAAACGAACCTTTGCCAACACGTAACTTTGCCGACACGTTAGCGTAGGGCGATAGCGATAGCGTGCTCCGTCCCCCCGAGCGCAATTTCCAACCAGCCAACCAAGAGATTCAAAATGTTCCTACTTTTCCAATGTTTTCAAACCACTCGGTTGAATATGCAGTTTTCTGGAGACCTGTGGAGGCTTCTGGCATCATCAGTGGTTCCAGGCGACTCTGCTGAAGTCCCAGATCTAAAAACATCCAAATGATCCAGACATGGATGTAACTCAATATGTGATGTTTAACACAACTTTCGTAGTCTGTTGTTCTGACTCTCTTCACGAGATGTGATGTACGACTGCAGGTGTCTGCGCTCGCACGCTAACAGCAACACTCTGAGAACTGACAAAGGCAGAGCTGAGACTGGCAGGTTGACAAGAATTGTTCCAAAGAGCAGACAGCGAGGCCCATTGTTCCCAATCCTGTGTTCTGCTTGCCAGTTGCAGATCAGAGTGGGCTGGGCTGGACTAAGGGAATATTCTGCTCTTAGCTATTACACGCTGCAGACTCTGCAAAGAGGTCAGAGGCCAAGGGTTTCTCCCCCCCGGCTCTACAATGTTTAAACTACTTCACCGCGCAGATCTGGGTGCAGCAAGGGAGAACACATGAAAAGAAAGAAAAGTCACTGAGCTATTTGGCAAGGATATATAAAAACACTCTGAGATGCCAAATTCAATTTCCACGCACGGCCCGAGACATAGTCAGGGACACGGAACCTGGTTTGGCCCTTTTATGGTGGTACAGTAAAATAAGTACATTCATGTTTTGCGTTCACACAGAGCCATCTTTTCCCCAGATGAATATAATTACCTTCCTCGTCTGACAGGCGCGCAGCAGACTCTGTTGAGTCACTGTGAGGTTTGACCCGCGCTTTTAAAATCAGACCCTAAATATACACGCAATCAAGACTAAAGCCCACAATTTCAACCGAAGGTCCATCAAGACAAAGTCCAGGGATATCCAATTGTTGAATACCAGGGGGCACTCGAAGCTTGGCAAGCCATCGGAGAATCCTTTTCATCTCCGGAACAACAGCCATTGAAATCCAAGAGTGCAGATGTTTTTTTTTCCCCTTTTTGTTGTCGTCCCCCCTCCTTCCCTTGCCAAAACATCAATGTCAAGGTCCTGCTTTCTCATACTCAGCTTGATAATAAATGTCTTCATAAAGTCGGGCAGGACTTTTCCATTATGGCCTCCTGCGACTCCCGCTACCAAAAGTTTACTCGGCACAATTAGTCCTCAACCTCAGAGCTGAACTTCACCAGGCAGTTGTTGAGGGGGAGGTGGAGGAGGAGGAGGCGGTCGTGAATGAGTGAGTGCCTTGCCAGTCACTCATTCACAATCACCGCAGTCCTGGGTGACAGAGATGAGGTGAGACGGCTGCACTTCAAAGCAGCGCTCCCCCTCACCCCTTTCCTCCTTAAAGTCGTGCACTCCTGCCTTCCCTCCCTCTCACCCTCTGGCTCTGGAGCATAAATAAAACTCCTTAGTGGCTCCGCGTACTGCCTCTCACGTCGACGTCTTTCGCAATTACTGTACCGTTGCCAAGACGTTTTTGAGCTCCGAGATCGCCGGGATGTTGAAGTAAGTGGAGTAAGTGTTCACTTTTCCAACAATACATGGCTGACTCAGGGGGCTCCCTTCACTGGTTGGTTTGGGTACGTGGAATGACTTTAATGCCGCCACAGGTTTTACCCTGAAACAAATGGGCGCAGAGAGAGGAGCAGAGGAAACGGCGCAGCAAAAAGGACACATCTGACTTCTTACTGCTCACCCTGGAATGATCTTCCAGCCAAACTATTTGGCTCGGGCCTCGTTTCTGCTGCTGTTCAAAGGCGATGAACGCTCTGTAAAACACGACACACTCTGTGCCCCAAAAACTGAGACAAGGGCCAAATATACGCGCGCAGACTTTGCTTGTTTACGAAAGGTTTTCCAGCAAGTGCGCGAGCCCGACCCTTTTAAAAGAACACATTTGTTAGTGTCCGACACTGAGTTTCGCCCCGTAACACGGTATGGCAACGCGCACTCGCGCGCGTGTGTATTCACGGCACGGCCGCCCTGTGTGTGTGTGTGCGCGCACGCGCTCGGCCCGCCGCTCTCGTCCGCACGCCTCCGAGAGGTCAGAGAGGTTAGCCGCGGAAAGCCAAGGGCTTAGGCGTCAGGAAATTAAACATGAAATGAAAACAAGCTCCAGTTTGAACATTCTCCCATCTCACTTTCCAATATCCCCACTTCCCCTCGCCGACTTAAAAAGGGAGGAGGGGCCGAATGGTGGCGGCGGCGGCGACTGGAGAGAAGAGGCTGAGCTTAAACAGGGAGGTGGGAGTTGGAGGAGAGGTTATCTTGATCCCTCGCAATTAAATTGACAGCGCCCTGACTGATAAACCTGACTGGCTGCGGACTACGAGAGCTTTCAGACACGAGACTTTCATGCCGTCAGATAAAGCAACAAGCAAAGAGTCTCGTTCCCCCGAAATTAATACAAAGCCATCTTTGTATCCCTCGTTATACTCAGTGACAGATTTCTGTTTTCCATCTTGAGCTCAACTTGGAGCAGCCACGCACAATTTATTATCCAATAAAAACAAAAAAATCACCCCCCCACCCCTGAAAAAAAAAACACAGCGTGTTTAGCCCTCTGTTCATAGCCTCCTACTAAAATGTTGGATTTTAGCTTCTTGCTGACGGTTTCGCTGCACCTTTCACATGTTTGCAAGGGAATAAAAACAAGGTGGTTTTACGGGGCGGAGCCAGTGCTTGCTTGAGTTGTCAAGTAGCTGAGAGAGGGGTCAGCGCCCTCTGTGACATCACAAAGATCTGGAACTGTATGAGTAAAGCATGCAAATTTACTTCAACATTAGTCCAGGAAAACACTTTGGGTTAAGAAAATTCCACCTTCAATTTTAGCCACTTCGGTCCGCCTTCAGTCCGCTCGAGGCCATTTTTGCTGAATTTCATTTTGGAAACCTGCAGTGTTTTGAATTTCATGTAAGCAAGGACACGCCAATGTGAAGATATGACGCATGCTTAATAATATTAAACTCCAAAACTCCATGGGGAGCCTGACACACTCTGAACCTCCCTCAAAACACGATTTAGTTGAAAGGACAACAACCCCTCACCTTGACACTGGGCTCCAGCCACAGCCTCCAAGACCACTTTACCACTTTGCTAAAGTGTGCTGTTGTCTAATCCTGCCAGCTGACCTGAGGAATGCTGGAGTCACACAACTTTTTTTTTTTTTGTCTTGACGTCAGCATCCTACGGAAAAAAAATCTACGGTTGCACGGTTGCTTGCGCGGTATATCGTTTCCCCCTTCAAAAATGATCTTGCAAGTTATTTACCCTACGTAGCAAAACTCTTTAAGCGATCAAGTGTCATTTTGTGTTGTGCAACAGTCTTTGTGTCTGCCACTGGAAGCTCTGATGTTGTAGTCAACAGAGAAACAGTCGAGTGAGAGAAAGAGAGAGAGAGGGAGAGGCATCGAGGAGGGAGGATTTAAGGAGGTTGACTGAGGGGAAATTGCGTGTCAAGCACTGTGGAAACCACAAGCTGATTGGGCTGGGAATCAACCCACAATCCCAGTTCAGACCTCTGTGTTGGAACGCAGTCTCTGACTTCTCTCTTTGAAGAGCGTTTCCCTTTTCCTCTGGGGAGAGCAAGATTTAGACAAACAATAAATAGACGCGGAGAAACATATTCCCTGTTCCCGCCTCCGTTCGCTTGTGGACAAAATCTCTTTCAACATTAGTTCTCTCTGGACCTCGGCCTCACATTATACACTGAAATGCTATTGCTGGTCTAGGGATTACATGAATAGTGTACATATTATTAGAATTATCCCTAATAATAATAATGCAATTCATTTTGCCAATACTTTCCAACAATTTGTTATAGAATATCTACAAGGTCTCACAATTTTCTCCTTGTTCCACCGTTCTGTTCAACATTTACTGTATGTTTCTTTTAAAACAGAACATTTTTTTGGTGTCACAAATCACATCATTACCACTTTCTGGTGTTTGCCAGGCATTGACTCTCACAGACCAGTGTGTTTTTTGTAACGCTCTAAGTCGAACAAAGTGTCAGTATCAGGGGTTTGTTAACTTCGTCAGACGGCTCTGTTGGAGCTCAGAATTAGAAAATAAAAATTGCGAAATAGGTAGCATGGGAACTTTAAAATACGCACAAAAATAGCCTAGTAGGGATGATCTAATTTCTTTGCGTGTATCGTTTCTCCTCATCTACAGTTGCAAAGTTATGTCAAATTGTCTTCAGCCAGGATTCTGACACCTGTACAATGAAGAAGTTCCCTTTTTAAAAGTAAAGTACATATGGGGATAAAGAGAAATCTCAGGAAGGGAAGCAATGAACCATCCCGCCTGTCTGCAAATACCGAAGACATCTCCTATTTTAAGGAGATGTCGCCGGCTTCCAGAGAGTTAACCCTCTGGAAGCCGGCGAGGTTCTCATTTTGGTTGTCCGCGGCGCTACTAAAGTGGGCTAAGCAGCCTGCACTCAGTCTGTCAGCAGGTCCTGAAAGAACAGCCCGTCTGTCAATCCCGCGAGGTGAAACTACCCAGAGGAGCCCGCTTCACCAACTGCATCCGAGGCTCGACAGAAGGCAAAGAAAGGCTCACTGTTGGTCACAGGGTCGAACTCTCTCCTCCTCGGCGGAATACACGGAGGGATTCCTCGCTGGATCCCTCGGCGCTGACATGAGGGGGAGAGCACACCTCTCACTGGGTGATTTATGAACGGCTGCAGGCCCAGATGTGGATCTGTCGACGCTGGCAGCCTGAAGGGAGGCAGACGTCTGCGTATCAAAGGGAGGAGCTGAAAGGTGCAGCACCAGGGGAGACTCACCATTTTCACATCAATACTTGCGCACAGCCGGCACTTTGAAGGCACGTCAAGTCCTAAAATCCCGGGTCTGGGCTTTCATGTGCGGCAGAATTTATTTGTTCCACTGTCCTAATTTTATCTCCAACTTTGTCTGGCCGAGTGCAGAGGATTGTCTCCAGAGATGAGTTTATGTGTGAAGGAAGAGTGCTTTATTCTATTTTTTATATCGTGCATCGAAAGGCGGTTCCTTGACGGATTGTTTTGTTTTTCAGGTGTGGTTCCAAAATCGAAGAGCAAAGTGGCGGAAGAGGGAGCGCTTTGGCCAGATGCAGCAGGTCCGGACGCATTTCTCCACTGCCTACGAGCTGCCACTGCTAACTCGGCCAGAGAACTACGCACAGGTAATAAATATGACAAGACTCACAAAAATATCTGCTCAACAAAGGCACAAAGAGTAGCAGTTGTTTGAAACGTTGGTCTGACTAAAATGCTAATTTTGGCAGTTTGGGGTGAGGCCAAAACAATCTGCAAACATTCCATAATTAATTTGCACAACACCCAGATGTTCAGTTGCGTTTCCATCTTTCGTTGTTGCTAAATAGACATTTTGTTTCTGCTATGCTTGTGGTCTCCCCCCAACGTTTTGTGGGAAATATTTGTTTGTTCAGCTCATAAATTCTTCTCTCTGTTCACCCGGGAGTTGGTAAATGGGTCCATCTGCTTTTAGTGGAAACTGAGATACAAACTACGTTGAAATTCGAAGAGTTTTGGGGAAACAAAAGAACTGCTGAGGGGAGTTAAGAGTGCCGTGAGGACTTGGGGTTGTGTCCCAGGCAGGATAGTGAAATTAGAGAGTTGCAGAAATGTCCTTTAAATAACTGGGCGTACATGAATATGGAGGCATTATTTCTTCAGATGTTTTTTCCCAGCTGACATGACAACATTTTCTTAAAACCTTATGTCGACGTCTCCAGATCCAGAACCCGTCGTGGCTCGGCGGCAGCAGCGGAGCGTCTCCGGTGCCGGGCTGCGTTGTGCCCTGCGACCCCATCCCGTCCTGCATGCCGCCCCACCCTCACGGCCCCGCCGGCGTCACCGACTTCCTGGGCGTGCCCAGCCCCGGCAGCAGCCACATGGGACAGACGCACATGGGCAGCCTCTTTGGGAGCCCCGCCATGGGGGGCGGTATCAACGGCTACGACCTCAACGTCGACCCCGATCGCAAGTCCTCCAGCATCGCCGCGCTGCGCATGAAAGCCAAGGAACACAGCGCAGCCATCTCCTGGGCCACATGATGACCCGGCCACCGTCGACCCTGCTCTCCCTCCCTGTTTGGCAGCCACCATCAATGAGCAAAACGGGGGAAGGAGGGAGGGTTGGTTCTTCTTCTCTTTTCTGTTTTTTTTTTTTTTAAATTCTCTTTCTGCGAGCACTAATGATAACACAGGTCAAACGAACACGGGAGCGACTGTGAAGATAAGAGAGGCCATTGGCAGCGGCCGACGCGGCCGAGATAACAGCTGTGACTGTGAGAATCAGCAGACGCCAAATGAGCGAGAATTACACAAGTGTTTTCAGGTTCTGAGGACGTCAATCGGATACGGTTCTGACTGCGATTGCCCCCCATCTCAGGTCTCGTCGAAGCATGAGGTTCATCTGTATTGGTATTTCAGTAAAACCTCCATATTTTGGTCTTTAAATGCTCACATTTGGCGGCACAACAGGGGAACCAACAGTATTAGAACTGCTTCATTCCATGACTGGCCATTTGCCCGACACTTTCCGTTAAGCCACAACACTTACCTACAGTGGAAAATTGTGACTTTTTCAGCGTCTGCAGTCGGTCGTTTGTGTCATTCCATAAAGAGAGAGAGACACAGTCAGTCAGTCCGAAGAGCTGTAATGCAGTAAGAGGCTGGGTGAGAGCGAGCGCCGCTTCACTTTAGCCTGGAAGGAGCGCACGCACATGCACCGGACTGGCAGCAAATTCAAACCAATGTGTCATTTCCTCCCTCAGGGCTGCCACCGCAGGTCGCCGCCTGCTCTGCCCTGGCCTCAGGTTACAGGAAACCACAGCGGCGGCCTTCGGCACCGACCAGTCGTGTCTTCAGCTTCAGTCAGTGAGCTAACTGGAACAGACGCACGCAATAAGCGTCGGGGCCAGGGAGCGCTCCTTTACGGAACTCCAGAGTTACATGTCAGCTCTGCTGGCTCGGGGCGCAAGCACGCACCTCCGTTCCACACGCGTTGACAATCGATTCAGCCGCTCAAACACCGGCTGGGCAGTGACGAGCCGCAACAGGCTTCTTCAATCCGTCACATAGCGGCGACTGCGGACCTAAAATCCTTTCGGCGTTCTGTAATGTTTTTGTAATGTGATGACATTAGAGCCGGAGCGCAGGAATGTGGAGAGCTGGTCCAGTGATTGCGGCGGCGTCTGTGTCTGTGTGCGACCCCGCTGAAATCGAGCGGTCACCAGAGCCGCTGTGCAGGCCCGACGCTAGAGACGGGCCTCATTAACGTCCTGGCTGGTCTCTGTGTGACACCCTGCCGGACGATGTATCCGATTTCCCTCCCCTGTGAGGATGAGGATCTATGAGACCAATTCAGCGTCTTACGGTCCACTTTTGGAACGCTCAAGTGCCTCTTACTGCTTCCCCACTCCAGAGAGGGAATACGTTCAAAGACTAACACCATTGATTAAATCTCCATTCCATTTGACCAACAAGGTCTAAAACATCCTTTTGCCAAGGTGATGTTGTATTTTTTTTTTCTCTGCCTACTTGTTGTTATTTATTATGATAATTCAATAATTGAAGTTGCTGATTTATTATATTGATCCATTCATATAATCTCAACCAATGTCACTCACACCCAGTGGCGAGAACTTGAAAGGTTCCATATAAGGTGTGATTTACATTGACAATGTTTTTTTTTTTTTTTTTTTTTTTTTTAAAATGCACATCCACCCTGTCAGTGGACTCACAAAAAATGAGAAAAAGTGTGTTTTGAAAAAAAATCAGCCCTTTGTGATGTCACAAACTGATACCTCTCCCAGGTTAGTGACAACATCCCATCCCCCAGGTGTTGGCTCCGCCCGCTGAGCCTTGTTTTTGTCTCCTTCCAAGAATGAGGATGGTCCGATTCAGGATCAACTTCAGCAGGAGATAAAATGTATTTTGTATTACTTACCACTGAGTGCTGCCCCATTGCATTCTGGGATGAAAAAATAAAGATCTGAATATTGATATAATATGGTGCCTTTAAAGCTTTGAGTTTTCCTTTATCTGTGTATACAAATTTACACTATGTCCAGTCTGATGTCAAGACAATTATTTTGACATTGATACAATAAAATATTTTTAATCACAACTTTTTTTTTTTTTTAACCATTTTATACATTTCACTAGACTGAGGTTATGTCAGCGTAACGTTAATAGATGACACACTGGAAGAGAAACATTCTGAATCAATACAAAAAACAAACAAAAAAAGTTAAAGTGATATTGTCACGATGTAAAAAATAAAAGAGAGTGTAGTTCGAACCCCCGAGTGTTTGTCTTCCTGATGGCCCGGCCGCAGCGCTCCAGTCCCCTGCAGCTCCGTCCATGTTGATACTACTGAAGCAAAGCAATCCAAACCCATATGATGCCATCTGGTGTGAATGTGAACAATAGAATTAATATTGTTCTTTTGCATGTAAATATGTTTTGCTCTTTTGTCTAATAATGCCTAAAGTGTGGACCTCCATTAAGTGTCTCGGTAATATTGTCGAATGTTTGTAAAACAATGTTTTTGCGTTACTCATGAATTTGGCTGAAGTTTCTCATCAACTGTTTTACCAGCTTGGAGCAGTTTTTGTATATTAATCATGTATTTCTACTTCAGATGGTGAATTTATATAATGTGCTATTGCAATAAGTTATTGCACTTACAATGTTGGAGAGGTTGTTCATTTTTCCATGTCCACTTCCAGGAACAACATCCCTGAGAACAAGGTGCTGTATATTTCAACAGAAGTCAGAGATGTTTTTGTTGTTAATTTTGAGCTGATTTTAAAATAAATGGATCTCCAACAGCTGAATGAGTTGATGTATTACTAGTCACCAGGCCATTTAAATTGCTTTTATTTACACTCCCCATTTCCTTCTGGCAACCCTTTTAACCTTTTCTGAGGCTGAGAGTTAAAAAAAAGAGAAATACAAAGAATTTTTGGAAAATTTTGAAACGAAGTCCGTAAATCTGCGTTAAAATATTAGGACAGTTCTTTGGACTTTGAGTTTTGATCTATAAAAAGCAGACAATGTGTTTGCCAGTGGCGCAGAATTTTTTAACAAGACACTGAACATAAATTCTGCTCACTATCAAATCTCATACTCACATGAAATAGTGGGGGGTAAATACGCTGTCATAAATAGTCCCAACATTTACTGGCTCTCTCCGCCAGACTGTGGCAGTTTTACCGTCTGTATTTTGTACAAAGAAAGCCCAACAACAACATGTAATATTTTATGACTGAGGAATTGAGGTGGTGCCTGGTAGATTTTATAAACCAGTTTCTGAGCCAGTTCAGTCATTTCGCCCCATTTTTTACAAAACAAATAACCCTCTTTTAAAAGATTTGTATTCAACAACATCTCTAATGGCCATTCGGATCCTGCCACGTGACTCTTAAGAAGGAAGTAAATTCATTTCCCAAGATATCGTATCCTATCACAACCCTTTAAATGTAATAAATATGGCTAATTCCAAAAATCTGTCGGTGCCATAAATGTTTAGTTTCAGCGCAAAAAAAGATCAGAAAACCTGTAACCGCGAACCACAAAATGAGGCTGCTGAATGTCGGTACTTACACGTTAATTGTAATGACATAAAGATTTAATGCAATCAACATGCGTGTGTGTGTGTGTGTGTGTGTGTGTTTGAGGGGGAACGATACGCGATCCCTTTCTGCTCGCATCGGCAGCTTCCAGATGGGACGCTCCGACCGAGCCATTAGGCTCCACAGTAAGACTAATAGTTATATGGAACTGGCCTTAAATACGTCCAGGTGGTCTGCAGCCAACGGTGCAGCCGTGGCCTCAGCAAGTAAAGCAGCTGTCAAGCCAAAAACGAAATAAATAATAATTCAGCGTCATTCAGCATCATGCACTATGAGCACGATCATGCAACGAAACATTCCTAAAAAACAAACAAACTTTGACTCACTTCCTACACAAAAACCTTTAATGAAAGAGATAAAATGAATGTGGGACAATGAAGCTGAAGGTAACCTGTGCCAGTGATGTCTGGCCCTCACTTTGGTCTTTGTCCCACAAAGAATCCTAGAGTTGCTCTCTTTCCCAACAGGGAAAACAAATAAATAAACAACAACAACAAAAACAGACTGCTGTCTTTTTTGCCGTTGTGGAGGAATTTAAAAAAAAGAGTTCAGATAAAGTCCTGAACGCAGCAGGATGTTACCCCCCTGATGTGGACCTGATGGCCCGTCAAACACAAAACTTTACACTCTTTATCAGGCTTTATTATAAACTCTGATTAAAAAAAGAATGGTTGAACGGTTTTCAGCTTATACAGGACTCATCTTAAGACTTCAATATGTCACAAATCTCTTCTCCAAACAAATCTCAGCATTATAAATCTCATCCTCGATGAGTTTGAGTCTCTGACTGCCTGACTTTTTTTTTCCCAGCTTTGCGAAATCTCCTAAATCCAAACCCGAGGGTTCACAGAGAAGACATGGCTCTTAAAAAATGAAATTAATTTCTACAATGTATATGTTATGTCTTATCTGTTGTTTTACGTCATGTAAATATTAGATACATGGATATGATAACCAGTATAGTTTTGGAAGGTGAATCTCCAGTGTCAGATTTGGAGATCTAGCAACGTCTTAAAGCAACTTGATTCAAGGAACAAAAAAAACCCCAACACATCCATAGTCTTTGTTTTGAACACTAAATCACTATTACAAAAAAGGTGCAGCCGAGGCAGAAATGAAAGTTTAACTCATGCCCGATTTATGCTTCAATCAACCAAAGACAAATCACATTGCTGTGTGTCACGAACTCAGAGCACAAACCCAGACAACAAAACGACAATGCTAGTAAAAGACGCATTAAACGCCCCTGTTGTGTACAAAAAAAGTGACCAGATGATAAAGGCTGGCAGGGAGGAAGAAGAGCAGTCCCGAACAGCACTTGTTAAAGCTAATAGGTCACGCTGCTTCGGCCAGGCTCCACTGACACCCTTAACAGTCGGCCGCACGGTTCAGGGACCGTAAAGACTAATAGGACACTTCAAAGTTCAGCCCGCTGCATTAGGGCCCCGCTGATGGCAGAGAGGGGACAGATCAGATTACCAGATTGCCACTTAGTTTTCCATCAGGCGCCATAAATGAGTTTGCATGTATGAACGAGTCATTAAAAAAGAGCCGTCGTTAGCGAGGCTGTAAAGCAGCACTTAGACGAGCATTCCAATAGAAGGTAAATAGAAACTCTAAATCTTACAAGCCATATTTTGGAACAGGAGTGCAATTTTTTATTTATTTATTTATTTATTTATTTTTAATAATAACTATATAATTTAAAGGTATTTCTTTAACTCTCACACACACCCTCATGTCTGTATCAGTGGAGGCAACAGGGGAAATTACAAACCTCCCAAAAACATTCTCAGAACATCTGCCCATCAGCAGGCCGGCCGGCTCGCTCGCTGGTGTCACTAAAGCCTTACTCAACGCAACGACCTCAAGTGACGTCATAAATCAAAGGAGCCGCCAGAGCCGTGATTGATGGCGCCCTACATGACATAAAAGGCAGCGCAGCCTCCCGCTGTGGCCATAACTCAGCGCTGCGTGGCTCCGCCGCATGTCTTTGCGGATGGCAGCGGGCGGCTCGCAGAGGAAGGAACACGACATACATCACTGGGTCCAGTAAAACAAGGTCTATGAGTGCGAGCGGAGAACATCGGTAAAGAGGTCACGATTAACTCGGTCTGAGAGCTGTGGCAAAAGGCACCAAACACGACGCTGTGTCACATTGTGGAAAATTCACTTTTACAAAGTTTTCCCAACATAACTCTTCGCCTGGATCAAGTCAGTGAAAACTCCCCTGATGTGAGAAAAGCCCGTTCTTTACTTTTTCTGTTTGCTCTGAGGAAGGGAAAGCAAGGAAAATGGGCACCTTGATGATGTCACAAAGGGCCCCGACTCCTCTCCCAGGTTGGCAGTGACACTGCAAGCCCCCTTTAATATACCTTTACCCAATCAACAGACATTTTGAAATGTACAACTTTTTCTACTGTTATATTTTATTTCTGGGCAAGTTCAAGAACAGTGGAAAGATTCAGTTTCAGACTGGGGAAGAATACTTTATTTTTCAAGGCTGCTCTTCAAGAGTCCATGGTGAAAGAAAATAAAGAGCAGTGTTGGTGTGTAATCTATTACTACGTAATCCACTACTGTAATTAAACTACTTTTTAAGTAACGGAGTAATGTAACGGGATTATTGTGGCAAAACTGGTAATTATATCATAATTACTTTATCAAGTAACGATTCAATTACTTTTCTGAAATATTTTACAAGCTAAAAATGTCTTATGATCCACAAAATGTCTGAAATTTAGAAAAACAACCAAATACAATGATGTTGCTGATTGATGATGCAACCGTGCATGCAAGGTCATTGATATGAGATGATGCACCAAAACAAGCATGCTTGTGGCTGGAAATACAAACATTATGTTGAGTTCATCTCGTCTAAATCAAAGAATACTGGGGTTCGTTGTACGTTATGTGCAGGAAACAAGACGTTCTCAACTCTGTTGCTTTATCTTTTTTTTTTTTAACAAAAGTAATTAGTAATTGATTACTTACGAAACAAAGTAGTTAAATAAGTAATTTGATTACTTTTTAAAGGAGTAATCAGTAGTTGCACTACTTCTATGGAGTAATCCCAACAACACTGCTAAAAGAGTAACAACAACTTTTACAAAACGCGTAAAGCGGCCAATCTGGTTGAAGGTCGAGAGCGGATGAGTGAGAAATAACTCAACTGATGTCACGTGTTTCTGAGAGTCGTGACATCTGTGAATCACAGTGTCAGATGGGTTATTGTTCCTGCCACATGAGGTAAGTGGAGGAGGAGGGGGGGACGGGTGAGGAGGGGAGGACTTGGCTCCCAGTGCAGGTTTGCTGAGAGCCAGCGGGGTTACTTCCCTGAGCTCCTTCTAATGGCCTCCCTGGATCCAGGCCAGCCTTCCCTCCATCAGCTTATCTACGACTCTGGCCTCTCGGCGGAATAACTTGAGTCTCCTTCGGCACTCGGGACCTTCTCTCCTCTGCGTTGTAAATTTGCAAACGATACGGGTCGAGATGGAAGTGTGAGAGCGAGAGAGAGAGAGAGAGAGCGAGAGAGCGAGAGAGCGAGAGATAACGGAAAAATAGAAGAACGAGCGGCGGTGTCTCCCGCCGTCGCATTTAGCATGTGAGTGTGAAGATGTGAGATAGGATGACGAGGGACGACGGAAGAGCTCTCTGAACACCAACATCTGGTACCAAGCTGTGAGGAAACGACTAATTTAAAAAAAAAAAGAAGACAGAGAAAGAATTCATGTGAAGCTCCAATTTCACAACAAATGACTGATTTTAAGCCAAAGTAGCCAAGTAACAACCCAAAGAAGGGCACTTCAGGGCTTTTAGTGAATGTGGAATATTTAAAAACAAATATGTATTTAGTTGGTTAAAGACTTGTATTGGTTCTTTAGATGCTAAAAAAAAATTCTTGGCACTACCACTTCTACATTACAGTAACATTGAGATAAAAGATGACAACTGATGATGAATCCTAAATATGTCATTAAGAAAAATACCAACAATTAGGATCCTTCATTTTCAATTTCAATTTAACCAAAAAGGCCGGGTTAAAAGTGGAATTAGAAATTCACAAATCCAAGAAGCACACACACACACACACACACACACACACACACACACACACACACGCACAGTAAGGAGTCGTAGGTATTTTCCCACGTCGCAGAAGACAACAACCTTTTCTTTGGCTTCCCAGCCGCCTGCCAGGGCAGATGCCCTGCACACTGGCTGACAGGCACCATGCGGTCTGGAAACACGGAGACGAACCTCGACCACGTCACGTACTCCGTCTTATAAAAACTCTATTTTATTGGCATGTGGAAATGTCTAAAGTGGATTTTTGACAGGCTACCCTCGGATTTAAAGCGCTCCAGACACATGGGGAGAATGTTGGGTCCAGTTTTAAAAGAGTCGGGCGGTGTGGGGTCCAAAGTCCCGGCTCGCTTTGCCGGTAAAATCACCTCCCTGAGCTGCGAGAGCAGCAGCAGAGTCAGGTTTGGGATTTCAGTCGAGTCTATAAACAGAATAATCTTTTTGACTTTTTTAAAGGGTAAAGAACAATCTTCACCTGGTGTTCTCTGCTATTTAACTGAGCTTTGCTGCCTGCCCTGCACCTTATTGAATTTACAACCTGTCCTCTTGTTCCTCAATGGCGACATTTCCTCAGCTCTCTGAATTTATCGCCCACATCCACCAAGTAAAGAGCCCACAGAATCCATTTTAGAGGGTGAGACAACCAGACATCTGTACATATTCAAAGGACTCGTATTGATGTGAGGAGTTGCCAGCTGCAACAAGACACAATGTTCGACAAAACCCAAAGTTACTCAGAAATAAAATCAAAGCAATTCGGCTTTGCGAAAATACCATCCAGTGCTAACACCTGGAGTCTCCGCTTCAACTCCCTCCTAGTCTTCTTCTGTGGTTATTCAGAGCGGTGTAAAGCAGAAGCTACTTGTTTTTGCCCAAACGTGAAGAGGCTGATTGCGCCTGAAACCGCTGACCAAATCAAGACCAACTGAAATTGCTTATTATCAAATGCCGGCAAGATTTTAACAGTACAGCTATGTGCATTTATGACTCTGACCCTCTATTTAAAGAAAAACCTGCTCGGTCCAGAACTGCACTCCTCCTCTCAGCAACCTGCTTCTGGTTATAAATCTTGCGAGTGTGGAGCCAGCGGGGCATCCTCCTGATTTATTTGTGAGCCGAGTTCTGTGTGGTGCGTCCGCAGAGTGAGCCCTCCTGCTGCTGAGCTCAGAGGTCAGACACACACGGCAGTTGACCTCCGGCAGACTCGTGTGGCCGGGACCGGTCACTGCGGAGCTGACAGACGGGCGGCGCCGCGACGGCCTGACGACTGGCAAGGTGTGCCAGGAGGTGAGGAGCTAAGCAGACGCGCCAGCTGCAGATCTTCAATCCTCGGGATTTATTTTGTGCATCCGTCAGGCACAAGTATAAAACACTTGGAAGTGTGAGGCGGGACTTGGAAGGTGACTGGGCAGAACCATCCATCTCGCACATTCAAGCAGACTAATCAGATTAGCCGCTGTGTGTCACTGGTCCACAGGTGGCCAAGGCCTGAGACAAATTGTCAGCCAGAAAAAGTCTTCACTGCTGCTTTAATCTCCTTCTCTCCATGCGAAACCTTTTTAGCCACGGCTTTTAAAACCAGTGTTTTTCAACCTTTTTTGAGCTGCGGCACATTTTTTACATTGAAAAAAATCCCATGGCACACGACCACCCCAAAATATTGTGAAATGACACTTTTTTAGCCTAATAATGACAATATAGCCTGTTAATTTATTTATAGTTTATAGTCACTCAGTGCGAAACCTGGGCCTGTTTGGATGCACACAAAGCTGATATCCTGGGAGGAAAACAGGCTCACATTCCTTTTAAAGCGCAGTCACTCCACAATGGAATTTCTTTAGACTAATTAAGTGAGATCTCACGGTACACTAGTGTCCCGCAGCACAGTGGTTGAAAAACACTGTTTTAAACAACAACCGTAGTTTGCAAAAGTCTTCTTTCTGAGCAGTCTGGATGAACTTGAGACTGTTTAGAAATGTCGAGCAAAGTTTTAAAGTTAAAGCAGCTGGACAGGGTCAATGAGAATCGAGGTGCAGCAGCACTGCACACAAGCTTTGAGAAAGCAAACTTGGAAGAAGAAAAAAAAAAACCATAACAAATGAGAAGCAATAAAACAGCCACTGATATAGTCACTATCGTCCATTCAGCTGCTGACATCATTCATATTCTCAGGAAGCAGATAAGCGCTGGCTCTGGCATCTTACACATATCAGTCAACGTGCTGTATGTAAGATGCTGACTGAAAACACATGGTCCACGAGGGAGTCACAGAGTGACACGCCAGATCTCTCACGACACGACAGCAGCGACGGTCGGCCTGAGAAACCTTCGGCTCTCCAGATCACTTCCTGTTTCCTGCTGGGACTGCGGGCAGCACACTTTTTCATCCCGTCCAGTCCAGTCCAGTCCAGGGCCACTGGGTTCTGTGGTCAATTCAGTCATGTGTAATGTATCTTGGTGAGCCGCTGAGTTACTTTACTTGTTTCTTAGCAAGCTGCATCTTTGCTTCTATTGAGATCCTGACAGTTTTCGTGGCCACTGCATCGCGCATGAAAATTGCTTTTCCCCCGATGGCGGCATGGTTTCTATTTAACGGTCCAGAGGCGCTTCTGCAGGGTCCTCCGCACCCCTCCTCCCCCTCCGCCAACCCACCCACCGGACCTAACACCTTTTCCAGTGGATAAACACAACACAAAGGAGAAACTCGGGGTTTTATGTTCAACGGTGGGTTATTACACGCAGGAAAACGGACTAATTCTCCAGGGAATCCGGCCGCTCGTAAATCACTCCGGCAATGAAAGTTTCCTCTCCAAACAGGGGCTTAAAGCAAACTGAACACGGAGCCCCCTCGGCCCTGCCTCATGCCCATCCCTCACTGGCTTCTCGTCTTCACCGGTAGGAATTTTTATGAGGAAATAAGAGATGCGGCGGTGCGCGGCTGCGCGAGGGAAAAGAGGTACAGACATCCATCACCTGCAGTGACCCGAAGCGTAAAGGAAAATCAAAAGCTTTTTTTCTTTGCAACAGAAAAAAAATGTCCTGAAGTGCAATAATGGCAGTTAAGTGTAAAGAGACAAGTATTCCGTCTTCTTCTGGTCACACTCTTACAAGTGATTTTTCATTGTTGCCATCGGGGTCATTATGTCTTTTCTGCCTTTAAAATGATCCATTCGCTGAATTCTTTCATCATTTCAGCAATATGACTTTTAGATAGGATTTCATTTTTTAAATACACTGTTTAAGTTTGAATTAAATTCCCTTTCCCCCTTCCTCTCCTCCCTTACATTTAGCTTCGCCTTTCCCCCCTGGATTAATGTCACTTAAATAAGCGTATCTGCAGCAATGTATTGAATGTGTACAAGCTGTTACAAGCTGCCAATCATGTGACCAATAAAGTAATTCAAGTTCAATTTAAATATCCCGGTTTGAATAATTTAATTAAGAAACGCTAAGGATTTCATTAGATACCAATTTTGGAAGCAGCGCAAAAGAAGGGCCAAATATAATTTTTATGATGGAAATTGTAAGAAAAACAAATCAGTTTGATATGTTAACTACAAAATAGGAACTGGAGATGAAGAATTTTAGCATGGAGGTTCAACTTTCCTGTCTGATTTTCAAAGAGTCAAAACTCCACCACAAAACAGAACGGCATAGATTAACACTTCTCACCAGTGCACAAGCTACACATGTCGACCCTCCGCCGTTTGAACGGCAGAGCGCTCATTATTGTTCGTATGGAAAAACGACTGGAGTGTGACGGAAAGTGTAAAACACCTGGATCAGGTGACTTCCAGCAGCGACACTCGACTCAACGGAGACCGTGACCTAAACTGATGCAGACACTTCAAACTGTGTGTTAATATGTGTATGTGTGTTACTCACACACACCAGTCACAATGAGTGCTTACTTTTTTCTTTATTAGCAGGTCAAACACCAAATGAGCGTAAAATAGTGGAAGCGTGCTTGTTTAATTTAAGGGTTCGACCTCAGTCGTTTCAAATTGGCTTCAACGGCGCTGTGAGGATTAAGGAGATGAGCTTCACTGACGGCTGACTGAGGTTATAATTTTCGTGGGGAGGAATAAAAATAATCATTCAGTCAGTCACTTTTTTAAATGTTTGAAAATAAACTAAATGTGACTGTTTCAATTATTTGTTGATAAAAAAATTATCACAGAAATAAAACCTTCTAAACGATTTAAGGAAAAGTCATAGAAAACTTATTTTGAGTCTTACAAAAAGGCCCTTTACTGTCACCGGACTGGCGCTGAGGTTTTTTCTTTTTCTTTCTTTAGAACATTACTGCCCTCATATGGCGAAATGAATCATTACATCGTCTGTCCAGCAAACACGTGTGGACTGATGGACGGGGGAGAATGACAACTCTTACTCCCGGTTCACAGAAAATCTGAATAATGCAATCAGTCAACATTTGACCATCTCTTCACATTATGCATCAACTCATTCCTGCTCTTCAGGAGCATTTTAGACACAGTGCATAACAAACAAGCCTTGTTTGGTATATATTATTATTAGCCTTTTTCTTTTATGACGGACACATGGCTATTTTAAGATGCTATGTATGTTTCGACGCTAGCTTCCGTCTTCCTCAAAAAGTCACCTGGGTGGTGTTGTGCGACGCGTTTATATCGACAGCTGGTATCATGGAACTTCCGTGTTTCCCACCTGATGGGTTAGAAACACCTCCCGCTGTCGGTCCGGTCCGGTCCGGTCCGCTCCTTCCCTCCAGGCAGGCTATGGGTGGAGTGGAGCATATCCGCTCCCTCGGCGATGGAAATACGACAACGTAGCCCAGGGACGACGAACAGAGACGAGGGAGCGTACAATGGGTTCGGGAAAGTATTCAGAAAACCCTTAATTTTTTTTTTTTCTCACTCTGTCATAGTGCAGCCATTTGCTGAAATAAATTCATTTCATTGTTTCCCCTCGTTCATGCACACAGCACCCAGTATTGTCAGAAAAACACAGACTTGGAGAAATGTTTGCAGATTTTGTACAAAATAAACACTGAGATATCACATGGCATCACATTAACTCAGGTGCGGTTCAGTTCTTCTGGCCTCATTGAAATGGGCCTGCACCTTCATTGTAGTCCAGCTGCGCTTATTTATATTGATTGGACTTGATTGGGAAAACACAAACACGTGTCAATGCCGGACCTTACAGCTCACAGTGTAAAGTCAGAGCAAATGAGAACTGTCACATGCTCCCCGCCTTTGAGGTTCAAACTGCAGTTCCCCCACTCGGAAAAGGGTAGCTTGCTTTCGGAATGAATTTAGGACTGGATTTCACTCATGACCAAGACTCAGTTTTCCTTATTTTTCTTTCTTTTATTTTGAAAGTTGCCCAAGTCATAGGAGTCCAGGTGAACAACCAGCTCCTTCTTCCTCATTTGAGGCAAGCTTTTTTTTTCTCTCTCTCTCTCTCTCTGCAATCTTTTCTGCTCGAAGTGCTGGGTTTCTCAGGCAGTGTTGTCCTGGCGGTGCATCTTCTGGTAGTGTTTTTCACACTGTTTGCTGCCCTGGTCCTTTGTTTGAGTGAGCAGCTCCTTGATGACTAGGCCACCTTCACCTGGTGCACTCAACTGCTCCTGGGAGCCACACCCACAGTTGATGCTCCTAGGCAGAGAGGGGTGCGGCTGCAGCTCAACTCAACAAGAATCATGAGGTCAAAGGAACTGACTGAAGAGCTGAGGGACAGAATTGTGGCAAGGCACAGATCTGGCCAAGGCTCCAAAAAAAATTCTGTTGCCCTTAAGGTTCCTAAGAGTACAGTGGCCTCCATAATCCCTAATGGAAAAGTTTGTGACGACAAGAACTCTTCTTTGAACTGGCCATCTGGCCAGACTGAGCACCTGGGGGAGAAAATCCTTGGTGAGAGAGGTAAAGAAGAACCCAAACATCACTCTGGCTGAGCTCCAGAGATGCAGCGGGGAGATGGCACAAAGTTCTAGAAAGACAACCATCACTGCAGCCCTCCACCAGTTGGTGCTTTATGGCAGAGTGGCCCGCCGGAAGCCTCTCCTCAGAGCAAAACGCATGAAAACCCGCATTGAGTTTGTCAAGAAAAACACCTGAAGACTCTGAGAAATGAAATTCTCTGGTCTGATGAGACCAAAATCATAAGATTTTGGTCTAAATTTTAATCACCTGCCTAATGCCATCCCAACAGTGAAGCATGGTGGTGGCAGCATCATGCTGTGGGGGTGTTTTTCAGCTGCAGGGACAGGACGACTGGTTGCAGTTGAAGTCAAGAGAAGACAAAAACCTTTTCCACAGTGTTCACGACCTCAGAATTGGCCGACGGTTCATCTTCCAACAAGACAATGATTCCAAGCAGCTAAAATAACCAAGGAGTGGTTTCAGAACAACTCTGTGAATGTTCTCGAATAGCCGAGTCCTGACTTAAATCCAATTGACTGTCCACCAACATTCACCATCCAACCAGACAGAACTGGAGAAGATCTGCAAGGAGGAATGGGAAAAGATCCCCAAATCCAGGAGTGAAAAACTTGTTGGATCATTCCCAAGAACACTCATGGCTGTATTGGCTCAAAAAGGTGCTTCTACTCGATACTGAGCAAAGGGTCTGAATAATTATGGCCATACAAAAAGTTCTTGTTTTTCTGACAGTGTTGACAGTATTGAGTGTTGAGTGCGCTTGAACAAGGAAAAAATTAAATTAATTGATTTTAGCAAATGGCTGCTATATGACAAAGGGGTCTGAATACTGTCCAAAGCCACTGTGTATGCTCTCCCATACCTGGAGCGCCGTCCTGGTACAACTCCGTGATACCAGCTGATCTTCACAACACCACCCAGTTGATCCTCTGAGGAAGATGGAAGCTACCGTCGAAACTTGTCAGGGTACGAACGTGCGTGACATTCCAGCCACTTTACTCTCCAACAAATGTGTGAGAAAAGACGAGGTCTGAGCAGTGACGCCTGCAGAGAGCATGCACTGGCGGAGCATTTAAAATGTATTGATTTCTAATGACTGACAGGCACGTCTCAAAGTTTTTCTCACTGACCGTTTCACCTTTTCCCAAAATATAACAGTCACTCCCTGCGTGTCAGAGGTCACGGCACCTGTGCAATAAACTGGATATTTGTCAAACCATAAAATAGCTAGTTACTAATTATTAGCTGGGAAAAGGGAAATAGGTTACTCCCAATGAAAATATATTATACAGATGAGCTCATATATATTAAGGCATTTGTTTTATTATGTTTCTGAATATTATTCATCCATTATTATTAATTGTTAATCCCACATAGACAATTTTTTGCGATAAACGATGTGATCTATTTTAGATGTAAGTAACAATTTATTTTCGATAACGTTTTTTTTTTTTTTTTTTGTAAATCTATATTACACTAAAAGGGACATCGATGTGATACCTGTAAAGTGTATGCATATAGTATGTTTTGCAGGTACTATTGATTTTTCAGCTGTTATATAAAGAACCAAATGGAAGACTGCAATGGATAATATAGCCGTTTTGTCATTCGTTTAATTTTTTTTTCCAGGCTGAGTTTGGTCACAAGACCTTTTTGTGGGGCTAAAAATAAGAAAAGCACACAGGACAGTCATTTAGAATGCCATTTATGTCATTGAATTTTCAAGAATCTAATACAAATGCATACACATACATTTCACCACCTAAAACCACATTAAAAACCACTAATGCAATAAACATCACCGTACAAATAGAAATCCAAGGTTGGCTTTTAAGCTTGAGAGGGATCATGAAGTCCATACACATTCAAAAAAAGCATCGCATTCGCACGCGCACGCACGCACACGCACACGCACACACACACACACACGCACACACACACACACACACACACACACAGCTTATATAATACAGCATTGAAGAAAGTGGCTGTAAAAAATGTATATGGGAGTGTGTTACAGTATACAGTATAAAGGGATGAGGGTAACAGCCAAAGTGTACAGGAAACACAGGTTTGCTTGTTGTTGTTTTTTACAGTTAAGCCAACTTTAATTAATATAAATATTCTTCATCCAAAAGTCAGTGCAGTGCCTTCTGCTCAGGCTTCCCCTGGTCCTCATGCCTCGTATGTGCTAGACCTGGTCTGAAATTACTGTTTCCGCTGAACACAAATCTTTTTACATCAGTTTTGCATCTGATATCTCACTTTGTCTATCATGGATGTGTGTCTGATCTGTTTGTTTCACCTTACCCAGTACCTCAAAAGTCCAGCTGAGAAGTACAAGAGTTTTACAACAGCTTTTTTCTTTTTTTTGTGTTCCTCTACCATTTGCCAATAGAAAAGGAGACCAAGAAATTTACAAGAGTCCGCAGTGTTCCTTTCTCCTGAAATCCCTTTTTTTTTTTCTTGAAGAATTCACAGATTGAGTAGTTTTACTGGATTCCCCTGAAGAGACACATTGCGAACACCATGGCGAAGAGCTGTGGAAAAAAAAAGGGGGCGGGGGGGAGGAGATCCCAATAATTAGCAAACAGTTTGGTTTTGTCTTCCTTTATGATTCTGGCAAATTGAACCACCAGTAAAAACAAGGATAACTTTATTTTGATACAGATGGACATTTTTTTATAGCCTTACCCAATGTTTTGATATGTCAAAGAGTGCACAGTTTTCAGCAATGTAGCGTTTCGTTTTGCGGTGAGTGTTTTTCTCTTGGGCATTTGTTTAGTTCATACTTGCCCAGGGCCTTTGGCTGTAAACCGACTTATCGTTAAATCAGCTATGAATCATTTCTTCTCAGCTTAAAGGTTTTAGGAGTGATGCCCGTTGAATAAAGGCTTAATTTTTCTTAGAAAACAAGAATCTTGAATGGCTTCTTTATTACTGCAAATCAGCCTGTCTAAAAAAGGGACCCTGTCAGGAATATATGGACACACAGGTTTAACGATGTGTTTGATGCAATTTGTGTGTGTGTGTGTGTGTGTGTGTGTGCGCGCGCGCGCACGAGCTGTGATGGTAAAAGAAAAGGTCGTTTTTCCAATGTTCCTGTAGCACCTAATCTCACCACTAGATGGGGAACCTGCCCTTCGAGACTCATTGTGGCAAACGCCCTCATCAGTGGAGATTTCTCTCTCTATTTTAATGCATGTTCCCATCAGCAAAGAGGCAGAAAGTCTCGAGATGAGTTCAAATCAAAAGCTCTCCTACCTCAATGGTCAGCACCACAATGGCCAGTGCTCCTGCCACGTAGATGTACAGTTCAAAGTAGTCAACGACGGCAGAGTAGCAGCCCTGCGGAAAGACAACGCAAAGGGAAAAAAAGAGAATGGATTGGCTGTGAACTTGCCGAATTACAGGGACAATTAAAGCAACAAACACGGCTTCAATGGAGCGAGGGCTGCGAACAAAAGGCTCCGCGGAACGAGTGGGAAGCGTTGGCGCCTGCTAATGAGGGCGCTCGGTGTGAATGAGCGGAGAGGGGGAGACGCACACACACGCTGACAAACGCACGCACATAATGTGCACACTTTTGCATTGTTCTCCAGGCTCAAACAACACAACAGGTGGAGGAGGTGGCCTTCCTATCACTCTTCCACTTTAATTGCATTTCACCCCAGCACTCGCTGCTGCCTTTACACACACCGGGTGCCTCCGTGTGTGCAAATGTGAAACACACCTCATTTTCACATTTTCGGTAAGCATGCCATTTATTCATTTTTTGCTCCGCAAAGACACCCTTTTACCATATTTTTCTCTCTCTCTCCCTCCATCACTCTCTTTCTCTCCCTCTCTCTCACACACACACAGCATCTGTATTAGAATGAAAAGAATAAAACATGGAAAAGTCACAACTCAGCCACGGAGGACGTGGCAGACATCACCCTGGATGTCACCCGTCCACCTCCTGCTGGTCCAATTAGGCCTGCAGGTGGCTCAGGATGGGGGGAGGAAGGTGTGGAGAGGTGGAACCATGTCAACGTGCGGATGTCGGGAGTTACCTTGTTATGGCGGAACATCATATTTCCTGATAAGCACTGCTCCAGGCTGACGTAGGCCGACTCGGCGTTCTGACTGGCGCGCTGGCAGCAGGCCTCTGGCACGGCGTGGTTCTGGTTCATCAGCCTGAACAGGCTGTCCTTAAAGTCCTCGGGGCTGTTCACCCCGCAGCAGTCGAACTGAGGAGGAGGAGGAGGAAGAGGAGAAGAAGCATTTCACCGTTGACTGCTCGACTTAGCGCTCCGGCCTGTGGTGGTCCGGCGCGTGTGTGTGTGCGTGCTGCACCAACCCAGCATGAACATTGACCTAAATGTCTGGGTATTCTATCCATAAAATATAGTTCCCCCGACGGTCAGGCCGCCCAGCCTGGGCAGACAGTCGGGAAGTGACCCGCTAAAAGCTACGGGGTGGAAGCTCTTAGCTCGTAGCCTTACTGTGGTCATGATGGCGTTCCATGTGGAGGTGAAGACGTCGGTGTTGTTGTAGCCCTGGTAATGTCTCTTCAGCTCTTTGGTGAAGTACTCTCTCGTCAGCTGGGGGGGGGGTTGGAAGCAAATTGAAAAGCTTAGTGTCACCGCAAGGAAGTCAAGTTAGAAGGGGTGATTTAACGTAATGGTTTAGCTTTATTTTTAGAGGTTTGAGGAGGCTTTTCTCAGCCTGCAGACACTCGTTCAATAATTTTGCGAGGAAGATGCATGACCTCTTAGAAACCTCCCTGAGTGAAGCAACAGGATGAAAGTCAGTGCTACCTGCTAATACCATCAAGTGACCTCACAATCGGCAGATGCTGCTGCATTATGGGTCATTTTAGGCATTCCGTTTTTACCATGAATCCTTTCCCAGTGAACATAAGTGGGATTGCAGCAACCAAATCACCATGGTTACCAGTTTTTTTCCCCTCAGAAAAACACTACCGTAAGAGACACAACTGTAAAATCAGGGTATTTTTCTCAATAATATTTTATTTTTCCAGTGATGACGTTATCGCCATGGAGGTTTAATGATGGTAAGACGTATCTCATGCCAGAGAGAAATGAAAAAAAAAATCTGTGCTTTTTAAAAAAAAAAAAAAATAAAAAATTGCAAGCATGCAGCTTGTCAGGAATTTCCATTCAGTTAAACAGGCTACACATGTCAATGTGCATACATCTGGTTGTTGGCTTTCAGTGTGTAGAGGAAAATCTTGACTGCTATTGTGTTTGTTGTCTCTCGTCACTGTTTAAAAGCTTCACGGGTGTGGAAGTGACAAGTCTTATAGGACTGCTTCTCAGTTGCTTCAGCCAGAACGTGGACTGCTTGAGTCAGGGCAAAACCGTTTTTGGAAAATAGACTGCTGAAAGGAAAAAAGCAACAGAGAGAATAAATCTCCGCAGTCAGCTTTCGGCACTTTTGAAAGTCAGAGTGAAAACTCAGAACACACAGTTTCGCGTCGACGCCAGACGGGGAGCCGAGTCGCGCTTGTGTGATGATGACGATCGACGTGTGAAGTGAAAACCGGGGCAACTTACGTGCTCTCGGAAAATGAAGGCCAGGATGGCGGCAGCCAACTCCGCCAGGAAGATGAGGAGGATGAGCATGAAAAACTGCAAGACAAAAAAAAACAACACAGTGAGTGCGAAACAGAGTGAGAGACCGAGACGAGCTGCTGCGCGAGTGTCAGAGAAAGTGCACGTCAGTCACTAAAATTCACACTCTGCCTGTGCCCGTCTCTCTCTCGGCATTAACTATGCATGAGTTGAGTGGCAAACAGAGCAGCATTTAGCATCTACCGGCTCCTCCGTCTTGGTCCATATCGTGACACACAGAGTAAATGACAGGAAACGGGAGACTGCGGCTTTTTAATTAGTGGCTTACAAAGAGCAGCAGACACTTGTTTTCGCGGATGGCTCCGCAGCAGCCCAGGAAGCCCAGGAGGAAGAGCATGCCTCCCATGCCCAGGATGATGTAGACGCCGGTGAACAGCAGCGGGTTGGCCGCCACGATTTCCCGAAATCCCGTGGGGTCCACCAGCACCCACACCCCGACTCCCAGGAGGAAGGAGCCCCCCAGCTGCAGGAGCAGGAAGCAGGGAGACACGAGGGGCGGAGGGAGGGGGGGAAAAAAAAGAAAGACAGCAGGTTAAATTGGCAGCTTTTCAAAGATTAATGGGAGCTCAGAGGATTGAGACACATCACCCACAAGATGGTGCTTAATGGAAAAGGAAATTTCATTTCTTTTGGGGGGGGGCCTCTGGACAGTTGGACGGGTGGTGGTGGTGGTGGGAGGGGCAGATAAAAGGCTCGACATCTCCAGAGTCGTGGTGTCGTGGGTGGAGGATTGTGTCCTGTGTGTTCCTGCGTGGTTTTTTTTTTTTTTTTTTTGACTCATATAGAGCCTCCTCTACCAGCGGCGCAGCGTGGCAGCCTCCGTCCTCTCCCACTCTCTGCCCCGCTAAGTCCTCCCCCCTTGTAGGTGACTCATGCGACTTAAGCCGCGCGCGGAGGTGATGGAGGGCTGAGAGGGGAGGATCTGATCCTCTACATGCCTCCTACACGATCCCTCTCTCTTCACCACCGTCACTGGAAGAGAGAGACCTGAACGGCTGTGGACATCTCATCACAGAGGCAGCAGGAGGAGGAAGAGGATAAGGAGGAAGAGGATGAGGATGAGGATGATGAGGAGGAGGAGGAGGAGGAGGAAGCCATTTTCAAAAGGCCATTGCATACGTATATATTTTTTAATCCAATATATTTTTCTCCCGGTCATAAATAAAAGTCAATCATTCGCTGATTTTAAATCACTTACTAACGATCAGTCAAAAAACTAAATCTAACAATGTTGTATCCAGCCAGTCAATGAGCTCCCCTGCAGTTGGAAAGTGGAATCACACCCAGGTGTTGGTTCCTCCCTTTTTTTTTGCAGGATGCTGTAAGTCTAAGATAAAGATCTGGAAAAAGAGAAAATCGCGGTCCCTTTAAATGCATCCTGAGGCGGTGCTAAGGGCTTAAAACCGCTCTGGAAGGAAACAGGGGCTGTTATTGAGTGGCGCTCACAGTCGAGTTCATTCTTTGCTCTGCTGGTCGCATTATCGCCCCGCTCTGAAACCATCGTGTGCGAGTGGAGTCTCTAAACGCTTTGCTTGCACTTAACAAAGCAGGAATGACAAACCTGCCCCCCCCCCAACCATCCCGCCCACCCCACACCCGGCCCCCTCCCACTCCCGTTTCCAGGCTCGGACTGAAAGGATTAGCCTTGATTGTCTGATCAGGACTGATAAACCCAGGTGCCAGTCACCACGTCTGCTGGGCGCAGAGTGCCTCAGATGTGTGTCAGCACACTAAAATCTAATCAGAGGAGAGTTTGATAGCATCAAGATTGCCTCCGTCTAATGAAATGCAAATGTGGCTCCATTAAGCAGTCGCGCAGGGGGCAGCGAGGAGCCCATTTCCAATCAATTAGACAGTCGCTAACTCCAGAGATAGCCTGGGAAAGTGCAGCGACGGGGGGGTGATAGAGGGAGAGAAGGGGGAATACTCACAAAGATGAGGAAGTTGAAGACAAACATGAGGTACTTGATGCAGCTGAGGCAGTCGCCCTCCATGGTCGTCCCCCGCGCTGAAGCCTCTCCCTGCCCCTGAGGGATTACAGGAAAAACACACACACACACACAACGCGACTTTAAATAAAAAAAAGGAGGCACTTCAGCCGTCCTGCCAAACTCTCGCAGCGTTCTCATTCTCCGACACTTTGGATTAGCACCCCGGCCAGGCTGCCAGGGAAATAATACTGTGCAGAAACCTGCCCGCAATCTAATGAGTTCTGCCACTTAAGAGACACAAACAAACACAAGCGCACACAAGTGCGCGCGCACACACACACACACACACACAGAGCTGTCAGTCAATTCGCAGCAGTGTAGAAGAAGCTGCAGGTCTGGCCGGCGTCACATCTGTCAGACACGACGCACTTCATCTGACTGCACTCAGGAAACTTATTATGTAACCTTTAATTTTTTAATTTTTTAAAATGCAGTTTCACGCTCAGGCGGCCTGATACCTTGTCTGCAACTTCCTGTCTGGGGACAGACGGTGTCTTTGACATGGGACAGCAACCAAATGGCAGAAAATGGAATAAAATACACACGTGTATGTTTTTATATCATTTAGAACTTCTGTAAAATACCGTGGCAATTTTGGTTTAACTCACTAATAGCAAAAGTATAATAATAAATAGGTGCAGGTGTAAGGAGGAAAAAAATGAGATCCCTGACAAAAATTTGCAGTTGATTCACAGTCAGACTAAAACTATTGAAACTAATCTCACTGCAGCCGAGATACAGCTAACAACAATGTCATACATAAAAAATAGATATTTAGTAACAGATAGATTAGCATTGCAAACAAATACTTATGTGTGTGCAAATAACAGAGCGCCACAGAAGGTGGCAATGAAACTGTACCTCAACAAACTCCTCACTGGAAAATAACTGCTTACCACATTCATTTACTCCACCTAATTTACAGTTGACTGATTATTTTCCACACTGCTTGATTTGCACTTTGTTTATAGCTGTGTACATAGCCTTTTCCTTTCTTTTCTTATTTAGCATGCTTCTATTTTCTTTGCATTATGTACAGTTTTGTTGTTGAATGGAGCACTGTTACGAACAAAATTTTCCTCGGGATTAATCAAAGTATTTCTGATTCTTATTCTGATATACTTTCTTACCACTAGGTGCCACCAAATCTCACACGCAGGGCCTTTAAGAGTGCCGCCCGTGTCAGAGAATTTTTTTAGGGAGCTCTGTTTGGACTCTGCGGAGCACATTAACCGCCAACTGGTGGCCTCGGCTGGGGAGCGTCTAGGTCTCCTTAATGTAATGAGAGGCAGGGGGCCCCACGTCCCCGCCGGACCACCCGCCATCTGACACGGATACACTCTCCCTGATGAAGGCCCATCCTGGAAGCACTCTGGCCTAATGAAGACCGCCTCCTCTGCATTAAGGGACTTGCACAGGTGTCTCGGCGCCCGTGACCCTGTATACCTACATATATCTGCTGCCCCCTCGCAGCTTTTATTGGCCCGTTTGTTTGCAAGTGAGGAGAGGATTTGAATTGTGCCAAGGGATTCATCCCACGGTGTTCTGCAGAGACGGAAACAGGAGGGAAACAAATGTGCGCAGCGGCACTAATGGCAGACTCACTTGAAGAAGAGGAATTAATAATTATTTGGCACGGGTGAAGCGACACACTTTGCTTTGTAGTTGTGATTATTAATTTGCCTTCCCACAGTGTGAGTGCGGGTATCAGCGGGATTAAAAAGCGATTTCACTGAGCAACAGTAAATAGTTTTACACAATCTGGCCAGCAAAGAAAAACAGGGAATAATTGTTGGAAAAAATGCTCTGCTCAGATAAAGCGCAACTTTCAACAACTACGACTTCATTTTATTGAATTTTATTTCTGAGGCCTGACAGAGGAGGCAGTCTCAGCCTTTCAGTCAGGATGCTACTGTATGTCAATGTCATGTGTGGTAACAGGTTCAACTTGAAGGCTTGTTGTTAAATTGTTGATGAATTGTTGTTTGGTCATTTATGTGAAGAAAAGTCTCCTGTAATTCCATCTGGGCTGGCTGACACTTTTCTAGAGAGAAATCACCATCATCATCCCAGCGTTGCAGAAGGAAGCCCTCACAGACGTGAAGAAATGTCTCCTCCGCTGCTGCCTTCCCTCTTTACACCACTGCCTTCTTTCTCCCCTGCTTCTAATTTTACCGCACTCCGTGCTCAAGCGCTTAATGCTCCGCTGTAGGATCGCGACAATAAATTTGAACGATACGGCGGCGGTGAAGGCGGTCTTTGTCGGCTGTGAGAGTGAGTTAACGCGCGGCGAGAAGCGCTTCCACCCTCCGCCAGCCCGGGGGCTCATTATTTCTTCCTCTCCTTTCTTCTCCAGATGGAGGGAAATTGATTTAGAGCAACGGTTAAACAGCTCCTCTAAATCATAATGATATGCTTAGGTATTGATCACCGTCCTAGTGGCGCTTTGAGAGCTGAGCAACAGCCTCATCGGCTGGGATGGGTTTTAATTGACCCCTCCTTTTCCGAGGCCCCGGCCCTAATGAGGGCACAGGAGGTGGCGGGATTTACATACATTACGTTGCCGCCACTTGGGAAAAAAAAAAGCCATTCACAAGACCTTGCTCATCCCCTGGATGATGTAAAGACGGCATACTGTATTTACATGGGAGCAGACGATGAAGAGGCGGGGTGAGAGACGGGAGGGGAGGGGTCAGCTGGAAAAACTCCCGGAGCTCATCTCACATCTGACTCTCCAAACAAAATGTCCAATTTCTCCTCCGGCTTCGCCCTTTTTGTGCCCTTCGCTCCCATCTCTGGGTCAGAGCGCCTGTCAGATGTGGAGCCAATTTTCTTCCCCGCCCCCGCCCCCACCGTCCCCACGCATTAAAATGCATTGGCTGCTTAAGAGCGGAGTGGACCGGACTTGGCCGAGCGCAAGGCTCCCCAAGCGGGAAGCCCGCGGTGCGAGCCGGCGCAGTATTAATCAAGCTGCCAAGCGGACCCCGGAGAAAGTGCCGAGTAAACAAACCGATCTTTCCCATGACTCCCGAGGGACCGCCGGTCCCCATCGATCACAGCCGGCTACTCTAAGTCAGTGGGAATATTCAGCAGAGCGCACCATGCAGTCCTGTGGCCGCAGCCGTGCGCCGACGCCGGAACTTGATGCCAGATTAGCTGCAGCTCAGGATCAGGTGTGTGAGGCGACTGCTTAGCGTGTCAGAATAAGAATGTGACGTGTGAGTGGGATTGTTGTTTACACACACTGGCAAAAAAAAAAAAAAACAAATATAACAAAAAAAATCCACAACCCATTATAAACAAACATGGCACTTCCAGCAATAACAAACACAGCGCAGCTTCGGCTTCAGAGAATGTGCTTGTAAGCTGGAAACGCTCCGTGTTTGTCCTCAATCTGACGACTGAATGGCAGCCGTCGCCCCAAGCCATCCGGCAAATACCAACTGCGCCGCTTCCCACTGCTAACATAACGTGAAAGAAATGCCACACGGCGGCGGCGGCTCCTCATCCCATTGTTTACCCTTGGCACGGCCCGAGCTGGCTGCAGAGCTCGTCACGCTCGTCGGGATTTTGACGGCGAAAAAAAACCCAGAAGCGGTCCTACAGCATCAGCTTCCCGGTAGCGACGGCAGAAGCCAGCAGCTCTGTAACGAGGGCAAAAACCAATCTGACCTAAATTCTTCTCCGTATGAGAGAGAGAGAGAGAGAGAGAGAGAGAGAGAGAGAGAGAGAGAGAGAGAGAGAGTGAAAGAGGAATGTTCAAAGGCTTCCATTTCATTCAGGCTCTCAAACTGGGAGAAAGCAGAACTTCTTCTGGCCACCAACCTTGACGGTGAGGTCAGGTCAGTGTAAATAAAAGATAAGGGAGTGAGAGAGTGAGATAGAGTGAGAGAGAGAGAGAGAGAGAGAGAGAGAGACATTGTCCCACATTAGGAGCCAAGTGCTCCTGCTATAAATAGCGCAACCTTGCGTGGTTTCTCCTTGGATCCGACACTGGCGACACGATTAATGAAGTGAGTCCGCGCTGCTCTGCTTCAGTGGCCACGGCCCTGGACACGAGAAGGACGCAGAGTTGAGTGTCGCCCCTCCCGATAACCGGCCGCTTGCCGAGCGTGAGCCTGCATAGCAACCGTCACCTTCAAAGCCCCTCCACTCCTCCACCCCGCTGAGACTATAAGGGTCTTCAGATTGACCCCCTTTAAAATGTCGCCGACCCTCTAAACCATCCCCAGTGGTCCAGCCACCTGGGACGGCGCATCCAGCCGCCCTGCCTCCCTCAGCAGGTGTGTCGGCTGTGAGGGCGCCGCTCCAGATCCGGGTCGCTGCGCCGATAGCCGCCGATAATGACGGCGAAAGTAACCGGGCGTGACGGATCAACCCTCGTCTCAATTAAAGTCCCATTTTCTCATTTCCCCGTGACTTCCTAACATCGAGTAAACACAAACGAAAAAAAAAAAAAATCAGAAGTCAAGCAGGCGGGCCTCCACTGGCAATGAGCAGGCACCCCCCCCCCCGCTCTCCGCCCCCCACCCCCAGGGGGCGCAGCGTCCCTTAATGAATCTCCAATTAGGAGGGAGAACGAGCCCGGGGCTGTGCTGTCATGCTGTGGAGCTTTGAAGCGCACTGAATGCTAAGCAGCAACTATGGCGAACCGTGTACAGCACAGCCTGCAGACAACAAGGAACAACCGCGGAGAGAAAGAAGGTACGAGAGCAGCACAGAGGCAGTGGAGCCGAGCCGAGAGGTGCACAGTGCACAGTGCACGGCGCGTGTGTGGGCGTCGCTCGCACAGCGCGCACAGCTCGTGGGAAGTCAGCCGGGGTAGCAGAAGTTCACCAAACTGCTCCAACACTCTCAAAGTCCTCATGCTGAGGAGGTGCCCGGGTGAGAACACAGCACAGATACTTTCCCCCCCCGGGGGCAAAGTTCAGCACAAGCAGCATTCGCAGAATGCACAAACACACGCGCACGCTGGAACCTAGCCCGGCTCACGAGGGGGTAAATTGATCCTCCCCTGTGCAGCCGTTTATCATCGCAGTCCCATTCTGTGCAGTCCTGATGGGAGCCTGCGGGCGGCGCTCTTCCGACCCCCTTTTCCTGTGTGGCTATCAGAGAGTGGCGGAATGGAGACTCCCTGAGTCTCCAGCTGACACACTCCCCAACAACAGGTTGATTAACTGGAGACGACTCGCGAGCAGATGCCCCCAAACAGGTTGGTCCGTGTGCCGCTGCGAGGCCGCATTGCTAACACCAGTGCTGGGCACACAGTCAGCTAACCGCAAGCTAATGGCCAGCTAACAGCCAGCTAACCACCAACTAACCGCCAGCTAACAGCCAGCTAACAGCCAGGTTACCGCCAGCTAATGACCAGCTAACGGGCAGCTAACGGCCAGCTAACAGCCAGCTAACAGCCAACTAACCGCCAGCAAACAGCCAGCTAACCACGAGCTAAGGGCCAGCTAACAGCCTGCTAACGGCCAGCTAATGTCCAGCTAACAGCTGGTGTATGCGTGTCTCTTTCTGTGGGCCTTTGTGTGTATGTGTGTATGTCTTCAAGAGATTCTCACTTAGTTGTGTCAGCGCCTCTCGCTCTCTAACCGAGCGAACTGATCAATAGCATTCTCGCGCACGTGGTCGACGGTGCATCGATCCCCTGCAGAGTCGCAGCTTGCAGGGAAGCAGAGAGCTGCATTCAACACCGCCGCCTCTGGATCCCCCCCCAACCCAAGCCACTGGAACAGAAACACTCCAAGCAGTCAGATGCGTGTTGTTGTCCGTTCTGCGAGTTCCCACACTGGCCGTCCAATCGATGGTCCCGACCTACTCTGCTCTGACCAGTGATTGACCTCCTCCCCTGGTGAGAAGAACCCTGGAGGAAACACCCTCTGGGTCTCCATTTATATTCCTCGCCGCACGTTGTCGAAGCCCCTTTCACATGAAGAGGGTTTACATCCACAGATGGCTACGGCGGGGGTGAGGTGGGGGGACAATGGGAGAGTTAAGGAGAGACAGCGGCAACAGCCTCAGGGGCGTCAACACAAAGGGAAACACGGGCAGCACACACAAACTCACACTAACTCAGCCAAATTTTAAAAAGTAAATAATAAAAACCAGATTGATTTGACTGCGATGTTCAACTCAGGCTGCTTTCTTATGAGTCACATGCTGCTTTGTGCAAAATTCATCAGTCGCTGGAATGGTTCCAGGCCCACGTTAAAGATGCTGGTCTCCACAGCAACCCGGATACGGGGTGAGAGTGGCCTTTTGTCTGCAGACCCATGTTTGGCATCTCCACTTAGCAGCAGTTCCTGTTAGGGAACAAAGGGAGGGGCTTCATGACAGTGGGGGATTTTTTATTTTTTTTTTAGGTGGGGATGGGTTGAGGGGGGCAGCCTCGGTCGACCATTTGTCTAATGAGCGAGAACTCGCACCCTGTTGCAGGGCCATTTGTTTGTTTCAGAGTACAGCCAGTTGCCTCTTGTCGGAGAGCGAAGAGCCTGGAAGCTGCGGCCCTGATGACACGTGTGAGGTGTTTGAACATGGAGATGAAAAGCGGAATGAAAGCAAAATGGAAGAAGAAAAACAAGGCAGAGAGGAAACAGCGTAACCTACTTTAGTGGCAACGAGATGAAAACAAAAGCCTGGAGGACGTTTTGAATGTTTGTGTTTGTGAAGGGGAGCCTCGCTTGAAAGAGACAAGCAGATATGTTGCAAACAGCATCTTTGGAGAGATCATTTAAAAAAAATAAATCATTAAATAAAAAGTTTTTCAACAGCTCTGGTAGATGTAGAATCATTTGGCTAAATTGCCGTGTGCAGCTCTGGGGGCCAGTGAGAGAGTTAGCGGGTGAATTCGGAGCCGCCGGCTGAGCTCATTAGTTCTTTCGTGTTTAGTGTCAGTGAGGGAATTTCTTTATCACTTTTAGCAAATCTCATCTTAACACTGCACGTGATAGAAATCATCAGGCGTGGCCATATGAAGCACGCTCTCGGATGAGCTCTTCTCATGTTAGCACGTCGCCCCGTCACATGAGACACATGATTCACTGTTTTTCTGGCCACAGTTATTGTATGTTTTCTTTCATTTCCCCCTGCGGCTACAACTCGGTCATCAGCGAACTCCGAGTCAAAACAAGAAAACAGTTTAACAGTCCCCCAGAAGAGCTTTTCTCCACGCTGCTCTGTTGGCTTCCAAACAAGTTTTATGAGTGACGCGTTTATCACCCAAACCCCCTTTTTTTCTTTTTTAAACAAAGCTGCAGTGTATTTAGTTTCCAGAAAGTCATTGCATTCACAATCGTATTACTGAAAACTGATAACAATTATGTCTGGAATTTTTTTTTTTATAGGATAGGCAGAGAATGACGCTGTTGTTTATTCTTTCAGAATGTTCTGGATCTGCAGCTAACAGCCAGCACGGACTGATTTATACTTGACAGGTTTCCAAGTAAATTAAATATGCTTTTATATTATTTTTTCTCCAAAAGCACAGTCTGTCCGATACGAGACAAACACAGAGGGGCTTGCGAGGATACGGAGAGACTGCTTTGAAACTTTCACCGGCTGGACTGCTGAGTGTGTTTATCTGAGGAAGCTAACGGCTAATGGAGTGAAAACTTGGCTTCAGCAATATGGAATTGCCGCAGGAACACAGAGTCATTTTAAATGGACCTGAAGTGTGTCAGCTGAAGTTTACATGGTGAGAGCAAATACTTATTGGTTTTATGGCTTTTATGGCTCCTCATTTAGTGTACGTGGCACTTGGGTCAACCCTGTTGTTTGTTTGTAAAGTGTGTTAGAAATACAGTTTCACTACAATTTGCTATTGTTGTAAATTGTCATATTACTGTAACTAAATTCTTGCGGTACATGTGTAACCAAACATAATTTGTCCTCGCAGTCACCACAGCTGAATTTAAGATAAATAATTAAAATGAAAATGTCAAATTTCCTGAAATGCAGTGGTTAAAAACCGAATTAACAAAAAAAAAAAAACTCCCAAAAAAAGCTCCAGAATTTGGAAACAATCTTACGTGTCACTTACACAGACAGATTTGTCTCGCCAGCAGCTTTTATGAGCTACGACTGAGGCGAAGCTGACGTGTGTGGGTCTAAACTCCCCTTTAACCTCTCAATCAATACGTGTCTGCAACTGGGCCGTGCCTGGAATACTAATGCTGCAAATGCCAATGCAAATTAGCAGCTAACAAAGAGCAGTGCCAGCCTGCTGTGATGCTAAAAAAAAAAAAAAGGAGGGGGGCGGACAAAATCTCTTGTCTGCACCATCCATGGGCCCCGCCTAGTGCACGGCCTCGTGCACGAGCTCTGGCCAGCGCCGGGTCGCCTCCTGTTGACGGCAACAAAGGCTTTAGCTCCTGTGTTGTCAGCATCTCGCTGAAAGGAGAGTGTCAGCCAGCAGCACTGCAGTTTCCCCTCGCTGGGGTGCAATCACAACCGGACGGCACGCAAATTGTTTTTCACCCTCGGACAGGAGCTTTAAAAGGTGCCACACGGTGATAAAAAGGCTTGCTGACAACATCTTGTGTCTCCAGCCTGGTCAGTGAACTACCATTGGAAAAGCTCACACACTCACACTTTGATTTAGACCTTTCAGTCTAAGCTAAAACGCACAATTCTGGAAAGTAGCAGTCTGTGATGTCAAAAATCGCACTGCCAAGTATGTTGACAATAATCTGTGTCTCTTGAAAAAAAGATCAATCCATTACGTTTGTATTGTCTTCTTGTGGTTACGTCTATTGTTCGACCACTCATGCGACTCTGGAAAATCAGCACTTTTGTGTCACAAAGGGCGATAAAACCTTTCCCAATTTAGGGGCCATTTACACGGACACTGATTTTTTTGACAACGCACATTTTTGAAACCGCACTTGAAAAAAAAAAAACGCTTTTACTGTACACGAAAACGTATTCAAAAAAATTCCTGTTTACACAGATACGCTGGAAACGACTGAAAACAATGTGGAACATTCTCACTCCGTAGATGGCACATATTGACGTTTTGTCAGAAACCCACGACGGCACACAGTGCCTTCTTCGGATGCCAGCGATGTCATGTTGCGCCTTCCACGGTCGCTCATAGACACTCACAGAGGTACAAAGACGGCAAACTGCGCTGTCTCTGGGATGAGCAAATCTGAGACTGTGTTGGACTGGCCTGGTGTGAAAAAAGACGGTGTGGATAAACGACAGAGTTGAACTTCTGCCTCGAGTTACTTTAGAGCACAAAGCCTTAAAAGCTCCATGTTAAGGTTGACTGGGAGTCGTGCTAGTAAAAGTTCACTCACATTTTTGTCATTCAGGTTTCCTTTCTCAATATCCCAGTCTGCTGATCCAAAAGAAAATCAATAAAAAGTGAAACAGGAGGTTCGCAAATCGCTTTCGTTGTGCTTATTTTCACTTTGCACACAATCCACGATGGATCCGCGAGCACCGTGTGTTATTGTTCACTATTGTTTGCGGTTTGGTGTAGTGGAGGTAAATGGGAAGACCAAAGGCTGATCAGTAGCAGCAGGAAGTCCACTGCCCGACATGGTTGCTGTTGTTGTGAGTGGTCGTCAGTGGTGGTCTGCACCTCACGGCCGCTCAGGTTGCAGGGCGGGGGAGGAGTTTACAGCTGTGACATCAGCATTTCCAAAAAAGATCGGTTTCGGCGTTGACACGAATCCGGGGAGGCGGCGCGTTTTCGAAAAAGTTTTCCGGCTACGTGTAAACGCAATGCCAACTCCTCCACACAGGTGTCGGCTCTGAGACCCTTGGCCATTGCCTAAACAGAGGGCTAAACACAACCTTTTTCTGGACATTTTTCTCATTTATTTGAGGGCAATCGATCATCCTGAATGACAATTAAACATATGATACACATGATAACCACAGATGCAGTCGGGGTGCCGACTGCTTCATTCATAGTCACACCACAACACACAACATACCATGAGTATCCGCTGGTGCCTCCTCTTGGCTCAGGTGAAGCTGATGACTCCTCTGGATTTTCTCTCCTCCCCTGTTTTCATGGGCTGTTGGACAGAAGAGCAGAGCGGAAGGTCAAGACGCAGCCGATGACACGGAACAAGGGGCGAGGCGGAGCGGAGGGAAGCGCCGCAGCGTGATTCATTTAAGCGGAATAAGGCTGCGAGCTCGCGAATAAGAAAATAAAGTTCTGGGACGCTTAAAATGACACAGTTGGCATTTATAATGTATGAAGCGCTCGCTCCCAGCAGAAATCTAATTTAGCGCTGCCAGAGTGTTTTCATCGGAGGGGCCGAGTGTTTCACTCCTCACACTCGGAGGCATTAACAAGGAAAAAAAAAAGGGGGGAGGAAGCAGGAATGGTTTCCTACAGGCCGACCGGCGCTGCTCAGGTGTGATTTCGTAAATGTGCTTTGCGAAGCTTCGCGGCTTCTCGAGTGGTTAATTATCCCGCGTTAGCGGGGCCGAAGACGCCGCAGCCTTCTGCAGCAGCAGCTCCCGTAACCTTGATGAGCCAGCGAAGTCATGCATTATTCAGGGCCGCAGCGCCACCTTCCCTTTCTTTAGCGGACGTTGCCGACTTTTAACCATTAGCATACAACAGGCCTCCAGCCGAGCGTGTCCGGTGACAATAAAGGTTCCAAACTTTTATTTTTTCCTCCCCCTCCCCCGCACTCCCTTCCTCCTCCTCCGTCCTCAGTTAAAACTGCTTCGCCACACAAGTGTCTGCGTGCCGAAAATAAGAATCTTACGATGAGGACCAATTAAAATCCCTGGCATTCCTGCATCGGATGTGCAAAAAGAAAAAAGAAAAAAAAAAGCTAAGGAACATCTGTGGCATCAGGTTTTTTCTTTTTTTTTTTGACTGACAGCAACTTGGAGCAGGTTTCTCCCCGATGACGACCGCAGGCATCAGCTACGCAGGCATGAAGAATATGCTGCTGCCTCTCGCTGTGTTACAGGTAGTGAAATATGGATTGTGATTCTGACAGCGACTGACTGGGCGGTGGAGATGGTGGTGGGGAGGTGGAGGCGGTCGTCCCGGGAGAATCCCGGCTGATGGAGGCAACCGCGGCCGTCCCGTCCGTTCGAGCGCCATATTGCCATCAGCCATCAGATTCAGCGGGACGTAAAGCGCAACTGACAGGGTCGGCAGTCGCTGCGCCCCCTCCCCCACTGCCCCCTCCTCTCCACCCACCGCACCTCTCTTCCCTTCACGCCGAGTGCAGCTTCTGATTGCACCTGGAGAGCGGCCAATCAAAGCAGGCCGAGCTGGGAGGAGAAGTGGCGAGATGCGACGGAGCGACGGAGCCTCTCTCGCCTGGAATTCAGACGCCGTGGAGCCACGACAGCAACCACAAGGCCGATCAATACTGGTCCCCACAACAGACATGCACACACACACACCCAACCCTGGAGCCCGTTGGTAAAATATTCACCATACGGTTGGGTAGATTCACCCCCGGGGCGGTGCGACCCTCTAATCCCTGTTCTAGTTTAGATTGTTATTCTTGTTTTCCCATTGCCAAGCAACAGACAGGTGTGCAATCTGGTGCGAGGCGTCGGACTTGCAGTCAGCCTGTTGCAGATGTGGCTTCCCCTCCTGCTACACGGAGCCATTAGCTGCTGCTGGAGAGCAACAGTGTGGGAGAGAAGGTCTGATTTTTTTTTTTTTTTGGTTTCCACGGCAACCGTTTTACAGGAAAGTGGAGCACCAATGGGACGACAGGCGCTCATTGAATCAGTTATGTGGGTGAAAATAGAGATCAGCTTCGACGGCCGAGAAAAAAAAAGAGCAACAATGGAGACGAGTCCTCGAGGGAGCCGATAAAGGCCGAGACACCGAGGGTCGACAGAGCTGGGGGTAGGAGGGAGGAGAGGGGAGGGGGAGAAAAAAAAAAAGCTTTCATCTGCATTATGCTCAATGGTTTCCCTTTTTAAATCAATCTCTCTCGCCAACCCAGTCATTGACATTTAAGTTCATGGGCACTGTGGGCAATTTAAACATCAAGGCAGCCGCGGTAATTGATTCATGTCTGCTTATATTTCAGGCCGAGCCGATGTTGTTGCATCACCGACAAAGTCTTTTGCTGTGCGACAAAAAAAGAAAAAGACAGCGGCACGTTGGGGGCGAGTCGGTCAGCCTCCTTGAACGACACCTGCAGCCTGCAGCTCGGGGCCGGGCGGAGGTGGAGAAGCAGGGGGAGAACAGGGATGGAGTGATGGTAGGATGAAGACCTAGATGAGACCTCACTGACGCCATCAGGAGGCTTAAATCAACTTCAAACAGTCAGTGCGTTTACATGGCACTAGAGAAATTCGAATTATTGCCTTAGTCTGATTCCAATCGGAGTTTGAGAACTCCGATTGGAATCGGAGAACTCCGACTGAGACACCCAGATAATGCGATTGGAATTCGGATTTCTCTGCCATGTATACGCCTTAGTCGGACTATTAACTGGACAACGCGTGTGCGCACGCACCACGCCTCCCACTCGCGACTCTCGCGAAATCACCATGAGCACGAGAAATAGGGTACACCTTATCTGCAAAGTAAGTAACACGTACATTATGTACTATCGTACATATCGTAATGATGTAATATGTCAACCGAAAGCAGCTGACCAGCTGAAAAGACTCACTCCACCCCTAGTGTTGGGAGGAGGACACGTTCCTGTCAATAATTCGAATTTCTCAGCTGCACGTATACGGGGACAAGGTGAGAACTCCGATTGGACGAGAAAACCGAATTATTGCTTCCTCCGATTAAGCTCTGCATGTAAACGCACTGACTGACAACTGCACGGAGTCTCGCTGGTCTCGGAGGAACCTCAGCGGTCCGAATCAGAGGCTCCGCCCAGAGGGAACAAAGTCAGGCCAGGTCCAAAGTGATGTGACCCTGTTATTGACTAATTAGGTGGAGGCGGACCTGCTTCCACTGCCTCGGTCCGCCTTGGTGTTCGGACTCAGGCTACTGCAACTGCTGCTGCTGCTGGGAGCGGTGGCGTTCTCTCCAAATTGCACTCTGTTCAAGCTGACTAGCTTCTGAAATGTTTTGGTCCAATTATCCAGTCCTCTGAGGGCTTCTCTGAAGGCTGGTGAAGGCTTCTCTGAAGCGCTCGCTCGCAGCCCCTCCGGATGGGCTCTTTCTTTTATTAAAAAATGGTGTTCAGTGATTTTCCGCCGGTCCGTTGTAGACCGGATGGAATGGACGAAGCTCCAGAGGGAGCCTGTGGTGCAAGAGTGTGGGAAGGATTTACAACTCTCAGCTCTGTTCATTTGTCTTCTTCAAGGGCCAATATAATATAAAATTCACTTGGCTGATGTTGCCTTATAATGTGTCCAGTCGGTCCACGAGGTGCCCAGAAGCACTTCTGTTGATGCTCTACGACTGTGTAATAACGCAATAAAAAACATCAACCCTTTGTGATGTCACAAGAAGAACTAAGACCTCTCACGGGTTATTGCCCAAACCCTGAGCCAGGTGTTTTTGCTCCGCCCTGTTTTTAGCCACCTTTCTAAACATGTAAAAGATCCAACAAGGCAGCAGGAGGCTGCAAACAGCGGGCTAAATAATCTGTTTTTCTGCCGACGCAGCGAGTCTGCTGAATAATTAATGGTGCTTTTGCCGCTCCACTGTAGGATGAAAAAAAAAAAACAAGGGGAAAAGTGGGTCGCTGCGACCTCGGCTGCAGTTTGTGCAACACAACGTGCAGCGTAACGAGCGCCGTGACCTCTGGTTTCCTCCCAGCACCGCCGGCTCATCTATAGGTCCTTCCCGTCGGAACGCCAGCTCGTCATATGCTTTCCTTTCGCCTCCGCGAGTCACCTCATCCTGTCCGCCAGGTGGGCGTCCTTGAGTTTGGATGTCAAAGGCCAGGAAACAGCCTGTAGTTTGAACAGCGCCGCGCTTCCTCTGGGGACAGGAAATGGACGAGCGCGAGGAAACTGACGACCCGCAGCTGTTTTTCCCAGACTGGGCTCAGGAACGGAGTCAGTTCCTCTGCTCTGTGTTCCCCGCCGCGTGTCGCGCTGTCGTGAGTTTTTTGGCCCTCGTGTTACCACTTCAACAGACTATTAAACCGATTATATGATTAATCCAGATTATTCTCAATTCCTTTAGTAACCTCACCGCACCCACTGCAAACAATTTTTTTTCAGAACGCTGAGATAAAAGCATCCAGCTGAAGAAATGGGCGGCTCGCACAAACTCACAGACGGAAACAAAAAGTCGAGTATGGGAGGTAAAATGTGTGTTTGTGTGGTTAGTGCCATGTGTGGATTTGCAGCATTTGTCAGCGGTGATGAGCTGGATGAGCCGCCACAGCCAGTGAGTGCAGGGCTGGACAATGATGGCAGCAATCCCAGTCATCATCCCTTTAAATGATACTTTCAAATCCTGACGGTTCCCATTTCACTGATTTGACTTTGTGTGTTGACTGAAACACAACAACGTTAACAGTGTGAAAACATCCCCCCGTACTAATATTATGACTAATGACTGTTTTGGGGAAACTCTGCAGTAAACATGGTGGAGCATTGAAGGAATTAACGGGCTCCCCGACTCTCCGCCCCCCAGGAGAAGCACAGAAACCTCGAGAACAAAAGACGGAGCCGCAGGTAAGAACCTCCGCCTGCTCGCCAAACGACCACTGTCTCTGGGATTTGTGGGTCCGTTTGCTCGTCATCGAACAAACGTGTGTGATTTCTGCCAATCACGTCGGGAGAACAGTCGCGAGGTGTTGACAGACGGAGGAGGAACAGAGGCGTCCAAGAGGAAAACCCCCCTCCACTCCCACAGCAGGGAATCCACTGGACGAGGGTGCATTCCACAACACAATCCAGCCATTCTGGAACACACACACACACACACACACACACACACAATGCCAACTGCCATTGCGTCGCAACACGCGGGATAATCACAGTTTTGCCTCGATGATCTTGTTTTTCGTGCACGTCGTGCAGACAACAGGAACGCAAACCTTTGGAGGAACGAGGCGGATTTAAAGGAGAGGATGTTGCCTGGCGCCCTCCAATCAAATCCGCAGACAATACACTCTGTCATCATGTGGTCACGGCGGGTCATGTGACCACACAGCAGCGCAAGATGGTGACGGACGAGCCGTCCATCTCCAGGATGCAGGATCTAACTGAGGCAGAATTACTGCCTCACCTCCGCCTCCTGCTCCTCCTCCTCCTCCTCCTCCTCCTCCACCACCTCCTGCTCGGTATTTATTGATCCGACAGCGAGAGCCAAGCAGCCAAGATAAAGACAAACCACCACAGAGGAAGAAACAACCTCAGCACTGATCAGAGCGCGCCGGCCTATTAATCACCGGCTCTCTCTCCACTTCAGTTGAGGCTAACCCTCTGCTTCCTTTGTTCAGTGACCACAGCGGCCACTCGGCACGCAGAGTGATAACAGATCCACTCGTCTGCAGCGTGCGATCGTTCTTCTACTTACTACGGGCGCCGATTGAAACTGATGGCACAGTTAACGTTGCAGCCGAGCTGCCTGGAAACGAGTGCGGATGTTGCCGACAGCATGTCTGTCCGGTTCCTACCGACGAGTCCGCCGCCAAAAACACTAGCCAGGGCTCTTCCCTTGGCAGCATGCCGCTGTGGTGGGAAGCCCACCCCACCAGAGATTATGAGGTGTGCATGTGGAGAGAAGTCAGCCAGAGTCTGTCAGGTGGCTGCTTGGAGAAAAAAAAAGAAATAAAAAGCACGGTAAGTGGCAAAATACGGATCCCGCAAGCATCCTCCACCGTCCTGGACACACATCAGCTGCATCACACCTCTTTCAGACCACACCCCCAGCCAGGTGCTGGCTCCGCCCCCGACCACCGCCCTGTCTTTGTCACATGCGGAAGGCTCCAACAAAGCCTCGGTTTCAGCTAGAAGCTAAAATCTGGCTGCAGACAGACGGCTAAACATGTTTTCTGGAGAATTTCCTGAAAAATTCATTGCGGCTCCCAGACGAAGGAAGCGAGGGAGTGGAAATTGGCTATGATATGGGACCTTAAAGGGGTCGAGATAATTAGACATAAAGCGGGTCACTTCTTTGAATTAACATCCGTCGCGGGACTCGAATCAACTCAAAGACTCTCTGAGTTGAAAGTGAGACGCGGCTGCAGTCTGCAGGCTCCGACGCAGCACTTTTGACAAGCGTCTCACCCTGTGTGTGTGTTTGTCTTTCACCAGCTTGGCGTGTATGTCACACACTGCCGGAACGTCCGTAACCTGCCGCTATAATTAGCTGCTGCGGACGTCCGCAGCCACGCGGCGGTAAAAATATCACCGAACCACTTGTTGTTCTCCGTCTGACTTAACGAGGCACCGACACGCTGCTGGCCTGCCTACCTTCTAGAGGCCCGGGGGGGGGCTGAGCCCCGCCCGAGTGTCCCCGGGGGGAACCAGAGGGCCTGGGGGGGGGAGTCCGGGGGATTCGAGGGGGGCATCACAACACGGCTTTGAAGTGGGGCGATTAAAGAGGAAAGACCTGTCGAACTGATGGGGATACGGCTGGAAGAAGGAGGAGGAGGATCAGCACCAGGGACAGGAAGGCCTGTGAATACTGAACACCGGGGCCCCCGAGGGACATAATTAGGAAGAAGGCTTGCTGGGCCTTTTTTTGTTTTGTTTTTTCAAGCGGGCTTACAAAAACACGACACCAAGGGCACCAGCGGCACAGCCTTTCCGAGTCAAGGTAAGACTTCATTACGGAGCGCCGGAGCGCTTTTAAAAATCTGGCCCCACTCGCCCCTCCCCCCGATCCCATACCCTCACCCCGCAAAACAACCACATGACAAACATTTCCCACCGGTTAAGTGCTCAAACCCAGTTAAGTCCGAGAACGCAAGCGGCCCTTTCGCTGACGAGAGTAATCAGTGGAGGGATTCCAGAGGAATGTTTGCTTGAAAGCGAACTGAAGACGTTGTGACAGCGTCGCAGGTCAAAGAAGCGCAGACTGAAGATAACAGCACAGATTTTGTTCCTCTTGGAGGCGCCGCTTTGATCGACTTGCTTCCAGGCAGCTAATCCAGATAAGCTTGAAAATGCAACAACACGTTTCAGGTTGTTTTTGTTGTTGTTGTTGTTTTTTTTGGAATTGGCTTGTCATACAAGCTGAGCGACAGTGGATAAACGCTGGTGATGATTCATAGTGCGTCAGGAGCAGTTCCAGGCAGAATTTACTCGTTTACATGCCATGTATTAAAAACTGTTGTGCTGCTAGATTTTGTCGTAGTTTTGTAGTTTTGCGATGCATTGACAGCACATCGAGACAGGAGGCCTGGGACTGCACATCCTCCGCACATAGGATGTCATGGAACAAACAATGTCACGTGACAGAGCCAGCGTATCAGCCCGTGGCGGAGTTTACACTGTATTGTTTAAATTTTACTTTCCTGTAAATCACAATCCCGGCTCCCATTTTAGCAGGCTGCGCTATAGTTAGCGTTGAGCGAGCGCCATCCGCTTCCTGCTGTTTGTTGTGTATAGTCCCATTAGCAGAGCAGGAGGAGCGCTGCGGTCCTGGAGGCGGCGAGGAGGAAGAGGAGACACGGACAGGAGTCAACACTGAGCGGGAGCACAACACGTGGCCCCGTCGTCACTTTCTGCGGAGCAAAGTTTCATTTTCATGAGGCTTAATCAACTGAATTTGCAGTTGAACGGATGACAATGACCAACGTTCACCGTGCGTGCTGCGAAGGCACATCTGGTAATCATTTCCAGGGCTCATTTCAATTTTTGCAAAAAAAAAAAAAAAAAAAGGAGAGAGCAGTCGGCCGTATATGTTTGCTGGAATCTGATTTTCTTATTAGGAGCACATTAGTTACGGTCCTGGTTCACCACACTGCCCGTAGTCATGCGTGTGTGTGTGTGTCCCACACTGCACGCCTCTTGACTTTCGCGAAGGCTGTATTTTCAGAAAATATTGCAGGAAACATATTGCTGCCGAACAAACCCAGGAAGCAGCGACGGAGCCGTCCACCAATCACTGCAACCGACTTTGGGAGAGCCGGTGGAAAGTGATAAAGGTTAGACAAACAACAACAAGGGTCTCTGAAATATTTACGCCGTTCACACCAGAAGCCGAGCCGAGCTCCGATGTTTCCGCTTCGGCTGATCGGGGTTTTTGCACCGCGGTCAAAAAATACGTTGACACAGCTCGGATTAGTGTGCAAATATAAACCTCTGAGACAAAACTATGAAAGAAACAGGCAGGAGGACACTGGGGCGTCTCCTGGCTGTTCGCCGTTTCTGGAGGGAGGCCACCGAAACAAAACTAATCGCTTCATATTCGCGCACGCACACACGCTTCTAAAAAAAATCAGGACAAAAGAACCCCCGCTGTGGAGTTTCCTGTGGTGCTGGCAACCTGGACAGCTGCGCATTCATTAAAGATAAGCGGCATCTTCAGGGAAAAGACGTCGGCTGCCAGTGAAATCTGTCAAATGACTATTAAGTCCAACAAATGTCGACAAAACAAGACAATTCAGAGGATATTTCCCAATAGATCCAGGAGAAAGAGCCAAACAAATACATATTTCCCGAGCGTTTTCCCAACCTGCGTGTTTACTGATTTAAACCTGCAACGGCAAATTCCAATATAAACTCAGAGAAGACTTAATTTTATACAGATGGCAATCTCCCTTCTCAGCAGTGGAGTAAAGAAACACACAGATGGGAACGACGTTTTAGTTCTTATTTATATATTTGTGCAGCTCAAAGCATTTTTTTGGCCCCCACATTGTTAATCAATAACCTTGTATTTATGAAGAAGCTGAGAAAATACACAGTTTTCAGCTTTTTTGGTAAACAAAACAACTGTGTTGCTTCTGCTTGTTTCTAGAAAAACTTTTTAGATGTTTTTTTTTTTTTTATTCCGTTGAATTTCTGGACCAAAATAAATCCAAAATGTGTCTTGTAGGAATAAATATTTGCATGAACTGTTTTCAGTTAGGTTAGGTGTTTCACTCTGTTAAGCGCTTTGAACGTAGCGGGCAGCCATGAAAGGGTGAGACAAAACACCTCGAAAACACAAAGCGGCTGTTAGCGGGCATGAAAGCCGGACGCGCGCTGGCATCAAACAAGTCGCTTAGAAAAAAAACCCAAAACATATTAGCATCCAGCAGCACTTAGCGTAATGAGCGCGTAACAGAGTGGCTGCTAACAGAGATGCTAGTCTTACGTTCTGGGTGGATTTTAACAGGCGCGTCGCCTTAACAGCAGGAGCAGCGGGGCAGGTGTCCCACTGGGTTACGAGAGCCAGAAGCTTTGCATCTGGGTCGTTTCCTCGGCCCCCAGAGGGCTCCAGGCTGCAGCCTCCGCCTCGTAAAGCTGCACACGGAGCTGCACCCGAAACGCCTCTCTGGACTTCAGCTACGTCTGTAAACACCGGCAGCGAGTCTCGCAGGTAACAAGATGTGACGCATAAATAAATAAATAAATAAATAAATAAATAAATAAATAAATAAAACCACAATTCGAGATTGTCGTGAGTGAGGCTTTTTCATCTCCCACACTTCCCAAAGTGCTCAAATCAATGGGCCGGAAAACGCCGGGGAAAAGACGGAGGAGCGACAGTTATTGGAGCGCAAAGGGAGAGAGATGAGATCAGGACGAAGAGGAACTCTGAACTGCAGCGAGCAAGATTTCTGCGCACTCCACAAAAGCCTCTCCTTGGGTTCGCTCTGAGCCCAGGCACTGTCATCAGGGCATGCAGAGAGAGAGAGTGAGAGAGAGAGAGAGAGAGAGAGAGAGAGAGAGAGAGAGAGAGAGAGAGAGAGAGACAGACAGACAGAGAGAGAGATATCCTTTCGAGGGCCGAATGAGTCCCAAAGGGGGAAGACCAGTGGGAGGACAGAAACGACGGCTGGACATTTTCCATTCTGCACTCCTGTGAAATCCAGGAGTGCTTGCAGAGACATTCCTGTGAAAGGCCGAGGGAGTCACAAGTAGAGGAGGAAGAAGAGGAGGAGAAGGAGGAGGGAGGGGAGAAAGATAGAGTAAATTTTTTCTCAAAATCCTGCTGCTCAGCTAAACAGAAGGAGCACTCAAAGAGATGAGATTTAATCTGCTGATCTTTAAGTCTGTTAGCCACATGTACACAGTCCAGGAACAGCAGCCAGATTGGTGCCATCCCTCCATCCATCCGTCTGTCCATTCAACCACCCATCCAGTTTTCAATCTATCCGTCCATCCAAAAGACCAAATCCTGAATGAAACTTATTAAGAAAAAAAAAAGAAAAAACTCTAAAAAAGGTCTCGAACTCCACCGACTCCAGCTGGATGCATCCCAGTGGTGGGAACCGGCGGCCGGGGTGTGAGTGGCCGCAGTGAAAACACTTTGTCTGCGAGTGGTGGGAAAGGGAGCCCGTGGCAATTACATCACATTGATTTATGGAGGAGGGAGGAAAGACGGGGAGAGGATGGAAACTGAGCCGCCTGGAGCCGCTCCAAGATTAGGTCCCTGTAGGAACACAAGTCAATAGGTTTACACCGCAAAACATGATGGAGCTCAGACAATTGTTGCGGGTGGGGAGGTTTAAGGGGGGGGGCAAAGCTAAAGCTTTTTAAAAGAAATTCTGTAGAAAAACAACAGCAGCCGAGTGGAAAGCTGCTGGTTGATCCAGGTTGAAGTTCCCTCCGTGCAAATCGAACAACTGGAGTCGATGCGTATAAGCAATAATAATTAGACACTCCTTCTCGCTTCTTGATTTGGGTTCAATTCGCCGAGACACAAGAAAAGGAAACGGCCTCGGCTGCAGAACAGAAGCTGCTCCGCCAACCTGCCGGTGCCGGGGGGCCTCGAAACTCCTCCGGGGGCCAGAGGACGGGTGTCACGCTGCGGCAGATGCCGCTGATATCGTGTCAACTAATAATCCGGGGGAAGTGATGAAACCGGGAGCAATGCACAAAGCCGGGAAAGCAAAAAAAAAAAAAAAAAAACTCCCATCAGCCATCAGTCCGCTGGGAGCCGTCAGTTGTAAGTTGGTATAAATAAACGCATCCGTTCAGCAGGACCACAGCAGTGACCGCAGCCAGGAGACTTAGAGGGAAACGCATCAGGATTCTGCTGGACGGTTTATTTAGACGCTTTCAAATGTTTGGATAACAGAAAAACGATCTTCCCCGCCCTCTGCTCGACATGCAGCTCCGCCAGGAGCGCCGACGACGTGACTGAGGTGCCGATCAGCTGAAGAAGAAGAAGAAGAAGAAGAAGAACAAGAAGAAGAAGACGGCAGCGGTGTGCAAATAAATACTCACCAGTTAATCTTGCAGTACAGAGATGTGAAATTATCGTCAATTTGCCAAATCAGGGTGACAAAAACATGTTGATTTTGTTGCTTTCAAACAACATCTTGCAGAGATGTGCACTTTTTTTATTTTGACAAGGTGAATTGTTCTTAAAACTCGACTACAACAGAGCTCTGCACAAGCTGCCTTTCCTGTGTGTTGCCGCCCAAAAACTGCAAATAAAAACCTTTGAATGTTGAAAAGGTAGAGCAGCGTGGAGGGAACTCCAGTTTCAGACGACCTCAGTGACAATTCTGTAAATCTGCAGAAGCGGAAACGGTGTTTTAAATGTGACCAATGAAGCTTTTCGCCAGGAAACGAGAAGGACAGACAGACAGACAGAAAACAACCTGCACTTGTCAGAGTTCAGAGCGGCTGGCTAGCGAACCATGTCTGCTCTTCCTTCACAGCCTTATCTGTCTTTTTATAATACTGCAGAACATATCATAATTGAGAGTGAGAGCTTTAATGTCAGATTCACAGTAAACGTCCTCATTGGAGGCTGTTGTAATGAGCCTGTAGAGGGAAAAGAAAAGCTATTTAGGATTTCTCTGACTGTCTTTGTGGGAAAAATAAGAATAGCAGCAAAAAAAAAGAAAAGAAAAAAGCAGAAAGTCATTAACTTTCACAGTGTGAGCCTGGTGTTGATAAGAGCCATCAGAACAGTGAAGTCTCGCACAAAGCAGAGCATGGATTACACATGATACTCATATAATGAGCTCGACACTATACGGCAGAAGATATTAAAAATCTTTGTTCTTTTTTTGCAGGGTGGGGGTGGGGAGTGGGGGGGGGGGGTTGGAAGAATACGAGATCTCCAAAGGCTCTGCTGAGCGTCAAGCATCTCAGAAACGCGGCACAACTGTCTTTCTGTTGCCAAGACAAAAAAAACAAAAACAAAACTCAACTAAACCACAGAGCAAATACACCCGCAGCAGCAAAGACGCAGCCAAGTACTCGCAGGGGCCGTCGGGGGGGCGGGGGCGAGGGAGGGGGCGTTTCGCTGGGAAAAACGTGGCCAATGTACGGCGAGCTCCGCCCACAAGAAGTTCTGGAGCTGCAGAAACGTTCGGACATCTGCTCTGTGTTAGACCAGAGAAGTGGCAGATTCCAAAGTGCCTGAGGAGATAAGCGAAAGCGGTCTAGGTAATTTCTCACAGTAACAGTTGCTTTCTCCTCCCTCGCTCTCCTTTTATTTATTTATTTGCTCGCACCGTTTCTCTTTCTCCTCTTCGTGCTGAACCCCAGTGAGGTCTCACGCTCTGTTCAAGGTCTGGGACGACGATTCATAGCAGCTCACGCGGGAAAAAAAATAGGAAATTGAATTCCGGCGCTGTCATCCGGCCAATTAATGCACCAGTCTGGAGCCGAGCCACCGGTTTCTGCTGGTTTTTAATTTTTTTTTTTTTTTGTGGTGTCTGGGTTTGACAGCGGGAGCCAAGAGAATCACGGCGCAGAATAAAAAAAATGACTTTGGCGTCGGCGGGGGGAAATTTCGCAGGGGATGCGACTCCTGCCAAGTTGTTATCGGGAAACACGATCGGGGCGGACGTTTCTCCAGAGAGCCGCCGCCGTCCCTCCGCTTTTTGTTTTCTGTTTTCTCTAAAATGCTTGCAGAGCGCCGCCAGCGTCACAGGCAGGTGGTCGACGTTAGTCCCACCTGATGCGAGGTGGGCGACCGATCAGCGGGACGACGTCTGGCATCACCTGATGTTTGAATTAGGACTGAAAAAAAAATCTCCAAGAGCATCTGTGCTGGTGGAAACACTTAAATCAATGGAGAGCGCAGCCAATTTCATCTCACGCAGTGGAGACACCTGCCGCCACCCCTGCTATCTCTGCGAAACACTCAAGAGGGTGATCCTGCTGTCAGGAGTGCCGGGCCTGAAACACATTCTTGTGAAAATATAAATACCCTTTGATGTACTTCAGATGGTTTAGCATTAGAGGGCTTTTCCTGTGCCGCAGATTCTTCTCCTTCTTCTTTTTTTTTTTTTTTGCCCAAGCTTCAAAGAAAGGAGGACAGATGGGGGGAGGGATTATCCAAAGAAATTGAATTACTCTTCACGGTGTGCTTGTATTTCCCTAATAACCATTAACAATGATATTCTACAGCCACGAAAACACCAGCCCACTTCTGTTTATTCACTCTTCCTTCTTGGAAGCAGCCCCAGTATGAATCTCAAGCCTTCCTGGCAAATAAAAACAGAGCTGCGGAGGGCTCCGCTGTGACGGCGGCGAGAAACACAGCGGGACTGACTGACTGTTTGCCCAGAGGACAGAGGCCGCGCTGGTGAGCAGTGACCTGTGGCGGCAGCAGCCGCGAGGAGCTCGCTTTTAAAGTGGGGGCGGGCTGAAAATTTCATAGAGCGGCCATCAAAAAATCATGAGGTCCAAGAGCGGCGCTCCGTCTTTGAAGTCTAATTGTTTCCCCGCCGCCGGTCACAAATAACCAGGCCGCCACCGGCACGTTCGCTCTTTGGTTTGAAAGCAGCAGCTACTAACACTGACTCACATGTGTTGAGCGGATTTGTTTTGAAGCCTCGCATCCATCAAGAGGTTGCGGTGGGTAAACTGCGCTAGACGTATCTGAAGATAGTAGTATAGGCAATGTACCGTAAAACGGATACAAGAAGAAGAAGAAGAAGAAGAAGAAGAAGAAGAAGAAGAAGAAGAAGAAGAAGAAGAAGAAGAAGAAGAAGAAGAAGAAGAAGAAGAAGAAGAAGAAGAAGAAGAAGAAGAAGAAGAAGCGGTCGAGAAAAAACAAAACAAGTAGTTGGCGCAACAGAAAGAAGAATCAAGCAATTGAACTGGCTTGAGAACATGAAGGGAGGTTCGCTGCGACTAAAATTAACTGGGCTTCATTGGAGTTGTTCTTTCGGTTCCGCAACTGTTGTGCATCATTAATGCTAGTTGAAGATGTAACGCTAGAAGCAGATGTTGGCTACACACACAGTTTACTCAATGGTAAAATTTCCACCCCACAATTCTCACACACTTCCACATTAACCTTTTTTTCCAATCAGTCTAAAACCAACTCCAGTATTTTCTAACAGCAGTGCAAAATGTGTGTAAAATCAAGGAGGAGTTTGTTGCCCATCTCAGCGAGAGGAGTAGGAAATACAGACGGAAAACCCGGCACCTCAACTGTGAGGAGGATTCGACGATGCGTCGCCTCAGGTGGGAGATAACATTATCACCACGGTGAAAGGAAACCGCCGGAGAGGCTGTGAAGGCAAACAGACAGATGGCCGTAAACATCTTCACTTCCTCTTCTTAACAAGCTGGAGTGAAACCCGAGCGTCTTCCTCTGGGCCGTGTGATCATCCTGGCAGGTGAGACACCCCGCGAAAAAAAAATAGAAAAATAAAAAACCGTGTTCCCGAGGTAGGAATTGTGAGAAGCGATAAATTTCTTCCAATCAAACACTGCCGTGTCCTTCTAATGCTGCCGAGGTTGACAGGCGGGTGGCCAGCGTTGCCCTGAGTGAGGGACTGGAGCCTTGTTATTCTGCCGCAGCTGCTACAGGGAACAAGGTGTGTGGGCTTCAAACGACTGGTTAAAAAGAAAAAAACAGCAGCAGGCTGCACAAAGAGAACGAAAATACCAGGGCTTTCCAAATAAGCCTCCTATTGGCCGTGGTGGTTTTCAACACAAAGGAAAAAAAAAAATCAGACTGCAGGAAGGTGAAAGAGCCGCGGCAGCAGCACCTCCTCTGTGAGCTGAGCTCAGGTTTACTCGTATGCAAAAAAAAGAAAACTGTAGCCCAGATTCACGCAGAGATCTGAGATCCATACATATTAAATATAAAACAACCCCGTTTCCAGCTGGATTGTGCCGGCAGTTGTGCAGGCGGTGGGTGAGGGTGTGTGTGTGTGGGAGAGTTTTAAAACACGTGTGTTTGTCACCCGCCAGAACGAGTGTCATTAAGAAGCCAAAAACCCAAAAAATCCAGCTCAAAATAAACGCCTGCGGAGGTAGAACTCCAATTTAGGAGCATCGGAGGAGGCAAAAGAGACAGCGACGGCTTCGACGCCTGACGACTCGGTGGATCAGATGTGAATGAACATGAGCAGGTGATAAAGAGTAGTTAATAAGCACTGCGAGGTCAGATGCTAATCATTAGAATTTACAGCTGACTTTTCATGCCTCCAATAATGTGTGAGAAATAACTGAAGGGTAATGCGTGAATGCATTTGCAAGGAACAATTATCATATCACATTAGACATAAACTGCACCCCATCACCAGTGATTAAATATAAACAGGATACTTAAAGAGGCCCAGATTCCCTCAAGGGCAGAAAAGGGGGGGAAAATATGCAGAGCTGAACATGCAATAAAATGAGGGCACGCTGGAAAAAAGAAGAAGAAGGAGGTCTAAATGACTAATGAGGGCATCTTTGTAAGGCTTTATTCTCTTATTCCAAACCCTAGAATGGAAGCAGTAGGAGCTCTCAAATAAGGGAAACTGGGACTGGAAGAGCAGGAGGATGTGGAGGAACTGGAGGAAGAGGAGGAGCAGGAGGAGGAGGAGGTGGAGTGGACAGTGGAGGAGAGAAGAGTTGGGATGCAGTTGTGGCTGTGGCAACACAAACAGAGTGAGACCAGAAGCTGAAAGAGAGAATCCCATTTCATCAGAAAAATGTCTGAGTCAGGAGACCAGAGAACCATTAAAGGCCCGGTGAGTCACAGGGAGAGGCAGTAAAAAGCTATCTGGGCTTGGCTCAGGCCCGCAGTGGCATCCTGAGAAACAGACGGGAAGCCAGGAGGAAGACTGAGTGGCGGGCCGAAGGTTTGACCCGTGACTAGGACGGCTTGTTGCGTTAGGAAACAGCAGGTTCCTGGAAGCCAAAGGAAGGAACTGTGGGTTCCACGTTGTGTTGACAGCTCAAAAAGTCCACAGAGATCCTGAATGGTCATACTGGGAAACTTTAAATTGCAACATGAAAATCTTTTTATTCTGACAAGCAAGACGGAAAGTTTCCTAACTGTCTGAATCCATCACAACCATCCATCTATTGAGGGTGAATTGGGCAGCAAAACACCTCTTTGTTTTACATTTGGCTGGACCAATGAGGATTCCCGATTTTGTCCGAGGATCCAATTTTTACAAAATCCAAAGCAGTTCTAAATTAGATTTAAAAATGCTTTCCATCGGAAGTTGTAAAGATGGACGAGTGAGATTTCACAAGTCAAATCGGAGCTGCTGGGTGAAGTTCCAGAAAGGCCAAGCCTTGCACTGTCAGCCAGAACAAAATAGGTTTACCTTGGATTTTTTGTTTCATTTTTCATTCGATTTTTCATTTGCACAACAATTTGCAACCTTTGAAAACAGCAGTCGCCATTGATGACATCTGCAGCGCCTCATATCATTAATTTTTCTGCGGGGAAGCATCCTCCATTTCCACCAAAACAACAACAACAACAACAACATGACCCCGCCGAGTTTTCATCTGAACCCTCAGAATCAGTTGTGGTCAATTTTCCGCCGTCAACGGCCGCAGTGTTTGTTCGCCAACCGGAGAACAATCACACATCCATGGAATGAGCTCCTCCTCCCTGGCGCTACTTGATTAGCGCTCGGTTTCCTCCAGCCCGGCCGTGCCAACACTGACTGAGCCCACTGTGAGTCAGCGCCGAGCCGCTGCGTCGACCCAGTGAAGGGTCTGTTTGTTTCGTTCACCCACCGGCTGCACGATAAAACAAACGGCTCTCTTTTCTTTCCTTCCGAGCTGCTCCCCAGTGTTGGAGTTTCAACTGCGGGTGCCACTCCGGCGGATCAACGCAGTGACGCTCCATCCTCGCCGAAGCCCGGCAGGTAATCCACCCCCCCTCGTCCTCACAAACGTTAGCCTCGTGTCACACGCCTATCAGAGGCAGACTTCCTGGCCGGCCTTAAGCCCCTCGCTAAGCTTCGCCTACATCTGGGGGGATAAAAAGAGCACGAGGTGATGGCGAGAAGTGAGCGAGAGAGAAAAAAGAAGCCTTCCGGCAAAGACGAAGGGATTTAGCGAGCGTCTCCGCACTTTGTAATGACCGGCTGGGTTCTCACTGCCTGTCTTTAATGGACACCTGAGCGGCGGCGGTTTATTAGTTCGGAAAAACATTAGGTGCCGAGGGTGAAGACGAGCGGAGGGGATTTTCCAGAGAGATGAGATTTGGTGGCTGAGTGACGGAGGGAGCCGCGCGAGAGCCGGAGAGCCGGGTCGCTATCTGGCCACCTCCAGCTTTGTCCGACACTCAGGTTTTTACCTCATTACGTGCGTGGCGCCGGCGTTACTGAGGGAAATGGGGCAAGAGCAAGATAAGAAACGAAGACGGGAAAAGAAAGAAAGAAAAAAAAAAAAAGAATTCTTGGCTTGAGCACAAACAGCCGGCCTGCTTCCTCCTGATAAAAAGGGAAGCGTCAGCAGGGAGAGAGACCCCCACCACACCCCCCCCAGAGCTTCCTGCTCTCGGTGAACCCTGGGTTGGGGGCTGGGGGGGGGGCCTAGCTTTTGGGGAGGGGGCTGCCAGCTGCCCCCGTGATTAGTTCATCCACTTCCTGGGCCATGTGGAGGCACGCAAAAAAAAAAAAAAAAAAAAAAACTCAAGGAATTTGCAAATGTGTGACTGTGGCTGGATGAAGGAGGGAGAGGTGGTGGTGGTGGCGGTGGTGGTGCTGCTGCTGGAATAAGAAGGAAAACTGATCTCCAGCAAATCTAGAGAACCGGCGGCACACAGGGACCAATTGATGAAGTTTTCCTCCTACCTGAATCCACTTGTGTCGCGGAGGAATGAGGAGAATGTGGCGTCATAGCTCGGTTGTAAAAGTTTGGTGAGCAGATGTTTGGTCTTCCTTAAAGGGCCAATGTGGGAGATTTAGCGTGAACCGGCCTGCTGAACGACTCACTGACAAATAAAGTTTGTGTTGCTATAAATCCTCATAAAAACAATCACTTTTTATCAACTTTAAACACACATCTGTGTTTTTCTTCATTTTCTTTCATGTCATTAAGCTCCATTTGAGCGCTACACTGAGGGCTTTGAAATGTGCAGCACGGTGACTTTTATGAACAGCGGCTGAGATGGCCAAGATGGCCAGACCTGATTACTGCTTTTGTACGAAGCCAATATTTGAGGTTGTGGATGGAGGGGGGAAAAAAAAGGCATTTCTTTCCAACATTGTGATGCAAATGTGAGGAGTCGGCGCAGCTCCGTCTGCAGCCACTTGACTGGGAGCAGGTACGGACAGATTAGACTCCGACTCAAACCTCCTCACGTATAATCTCAAATCCTACTTCAGAGAGGCCGTTTTCCAAAGCTGCCGAGTTCTGATCACATGACCCCCCCCACCCGACTCCCCTCCTGGCTGAAGCCGCCTCCTAGCATCAAAGGGTTCGGGCGTCTTCACATCTATATATAGAGCTGTGTGTGTGTGTGTGTGTGTGTGTGTGTGTGTGACGACAGGACACACCTCGGTGGCGTTTAACCAGCCGATAAGTGTCACGCCTCTCCCACAGCAAATTATTTCTGCCAGCCCAGAAAAAAAAGAAGAGAGAGAAAAAAAAAAAGCAAATTTCATTTTCTCATTTTCGGCAGACAACAAAGACGCGGCAGCCATTTACTGGGCCGGGACTGCCTGTGCATCGCGGGCGCATTAAATGAAGGGTCCTCTAGCAATCGAAAAAAGCAATTTTCTCATTGAGCAGATAGATACTCCATTTAGTGACAGGCTCTCCGCGGACCGCCGCCGTCCGAGCCAGCCAGCCAGGCCGATATGGAGGGAGAGGACGGCGAGGAGCGATGACCCTGCCTCACCCCTCCTCCACCCCCGCCGCCAACCCCACCTTTCCCCTCCCCTCCCCGCCGCTCTGCTGCTGAGATCCCGTCGATACGGGCGCAGATGCGGCTCGGCTGGCTGGATGAGGGGAGGTGAATAAAGGGCAGATGAGAAGGGATGGCAGGGCCAAGAGGAAGCAGCAATAATAGATGAGCTGATAGAGGCAGAGACGGATCGCACGGAGGGAGGTGGAGGTGGACGTGGAGGCTGTGGTCAGCGAGCATGGAGGACCCGGCAATGAGGAATCAGGGTGGATGGGTGGAGGGGATGCAGGCGGAAAACAATAAAGCACCACACTGACATAACAGAAGATTGATTTATTGTGTGACTTATCATCTAAAACCAGATTTCTAAAGGACAGGAAATGTTGCAGTTTTCCTGAGAATGTCAGTGAACTCCCCAGAAATGAGAATTCCATCCGTTACTTATTTTGCTCGCTCTGCTTTTCAGAAAGGTGTGCTAGAATAAAGGAGGGGCTGCCCTGGATCCTTGTGACATCACCAAGGGCACCAATATCTCCCGCAGGTTTGTGATAACACAGAAAGGAAGGTCCAATGAAGAATCAGTGTTAGCAGGAAGCTAAAACCGTGCGTTTTAGCTGTAGACCGTGAACAGGGGGCTAAACGTGCTGCTTTCTGGAGCTCTGCGGAGTCTGAAATGAAAAACAAAAGGCCTCCGACGAGGAACAACACGAGACCCTCAGGCGTGCTAGTCTGACTCCAGCTAAATGTCAAAAAGTCTAGAAAACTGTGCTGCATGCAAACACCTGGAGGAGTAAAAATGACGAGAGAAGAGGAAGGAAACAGCGTTGACAGCAGGGGCCGGCAATGTCTGGCTCAACCATCTCCCAGTCCGCAACCAACTGGTCTGATGACCGCCTGTACTGGGCTGTGATAGGTCAACCACACTGCTGGTGGACACATCACCAACAATCCTGCTAGCATGGGACTTATTTTAGTAAATATATATATATATATATATATACATATATATATATATATGTCTCCGTCAAGCAGGAAGCTTTAAAGCTTTAAAAGTCCCGGCCAAGTAGGAAAGAGAACCGCCCCCACAAAAGAAGAACAGAACCTGAAATCAGTGCGGCAGAGATGGGAAGGTAGCAGCAGAAATGCGACCATGCGGAACGGATGGTTTGATTCATTTCAAGGCTTTAATGAGCGTCACTTCAAGTCAGTCATCCGGCCACTTCCTCTCAGCAGGAGGCGCTACACACTGCCATCCTGTCTGTTCTGTGTCTGCCAAGGACGGGGTGGCACAGCACACACACACACACACACACACACACACATCAATTCCCAGCCTCACACTTCCTCTTTATTTTTTGTTCTTTCCGCCGTTGGTTTCATCGCCGGCTGCAGACGTGCGATTAATAGAGCAACACCTTATCGGGATTCGCCGTTAAAACGGCGGCCAGTCTCACACCAGGTGTTCCATGTCTGTGTGGGCGGTTGGGAGTGAGCACGGCCGCGGGCTCAGACGAGGCTGGAGCTCACTCCCCGCTACCCTCGGCTAATTGCGATCCTCCGCACTGTTGCCGCCGATGTTTTGTTCCCGCTGTTTTCCTCTCCTCTTTTACATTCGTCGCGGCAAATTCGCCGTGCAAGTTTACACAAACCCCTCTTGTTTTTGCCGTGTTTTGTGTGTGTGTGTGTGTGTGTGTGTTGTTGTGATCACTCTTCCCTGCAGACGTTGCCGGGTGTGTTGGAGCGGCTCAACTCTTGTTGCTCTCCCTCCGTCAGCGCTCCGCCCTCCTCGACAACATGTGAATCGAGCCGAGCGGTGAAAAGGCTTCAGGGGGAGTTTAGTCATCTGGGTTGGCAGCTGCTCCAAAAGCATCAATGCTACTGTTTCTCTCTCACTCTCCGCGGCTTCAGTTTTTTTTTTTTTTTTTTTTGACAAGGCAAATGTTCACCCACAACGTGGTGAACAAACACGTCTCTGTTTCCACTCCGTGTGTGTGTGTGTGTGTGTGCGTGCTCCTCTCTCTGCACGCATTGTTAACTCCTGAGAATTTCTTAGGGAGACATGAGGAGGATGGTGGCGGTTTAAGAAAGAAAAACACACGCACACAGAAGAGAAGCTGAGGGCGGAGAGAAGATGTAAAAATGAGGCAGCGGCTCGTTACTGCTGTGATTCATCTTCAGCGCGGCGGTGCGACAGGATCTCCGTCCGTCTGAGCAGCTCTGCCTGGGGGCGACGGAGAGCCGCGGCCATTGGATGTGACTTCAACTGGAGGCCGGGGAGCGTCACACACACACACACACACACTAGACCTGGCAGTCCAACCTCAGATTTCCCAGCTGTGACTTGTGTCGCTGTCTGCAGTGACTCGTCGCTCCTCAGGAAAACTTTTCAGAGGAGTCGACTCTGGAAGTGGAGCTGCTGCTGCTGAGTTCCAAACCAAAGTTTCTCCTGGAATTGGTTTTGGCCGGGACGTGTCGCGGCGCTCCTCCCCAGGGGAGGTCATCAGACAGCGGGGGAGGGGGAAAAAGGTTCCGCCGCTGGATGATGGATCCCAGTGATTAATGCAGGCTGACAGCCAGTCAGACGGAGCCCCGCAGCAAAAAGGTAGCGCGGCCCGACCGGGACGTCCATCTGGTGACCCCCCCCCCACTCCCACCCCCAGCACACAGCCCACCGCAGCCCCGTGGGAAGGAGGCCAGCAGCCCTGGTGGTGGCTGACACACATCGGCCCTGGGAGCCCCCCCCACCCCAACACCTCCTCCTCCTCCTCCACCAACAAACCATCCTGATGTCAGCTTCCCATGTCATAATAACCCGCAATTATCACATGATAATAATAATAATAATATTAATAATAATAAAGCCCCGTTTTTTTTTAACACTTTTTGTTTGTTTACGTTCACTTCAAGTCAATCAAAACCGCACGCACGCACACGCACACACAAAGAGTAACGCTGCTGAACAACCACGGTGACAATTGTCCCGTGTTTTAATGAACAGTTTAATCCAACAACTTTTTTTAAGCTGAGATTTAAAGATGAAAACAATGAAAGACTAACTTTCACCAACAAAGTGACGTGAAATCACCACTGCGCACCATCAGCGCCGATATTAGGACTCGCGTTTAACAAAGCGGACAGAAGAAACGGAGGAGAAAAACAAACAAACAAACAAACAAACATGCGATGTTTCCGTCAGAAATCGTGATCGTTTAAAGTTGGAGACACATTTCTGGCCACGCCGTGAGAAAAAGATCTCCTTACCTCAAACGCTTCTTCTTCTTCTCTTTTCTTTCTCTACTCCCTCCTTCCTGCGATAAGGTCTCGCGGCAGTCTAGCTGTCAGCTGATCCTGTTTGGCAAAGAGGCGACAACCGCTTCGTTTGTCCGGAGTGAAGTGAGTCTCTGCTGCGTCCAAACTCGTTCAAAAAAAATCCTCCGCTGCGTCCTGCAGGCTGGCCGGGCTGCGCGCACTGAGTGTCTGTCGGAGGGAGAGAGCGGCGGTGCGCTTCATCCAGCCGCCCGCTCCGCTCCCGGGGGCGGAGACTCGGCTGCAGAGGCCACGCCCCCAGTCTACCTTCCCCTTTTGTGGAGCCCGTGCTGTTTGGGAAGTGAGCCACGAGCTTAAAGTGATAGAAAACTGCTGAAATAAACAACATTTTATGAGCTCTAATTTCATTGTTCATAACTGAGTCAGAAAATATGAGGAGATGAAAATGTTTTTGAGAGTTTAAAAAAACTTTTTTTTTTGAGAAGTCTGTGAACTCCTTGCAGTTTTTCAACTTTATAACTTTTTGTTAGATCGTTTTGATTGACTTCTCCTCCCGTCTTGCCAGCATCAAAGTGAAAAGTGTTTTCTGTGTGTTTCAAGAGCTTTCTTTTCAGTCGGCACACTGCAAGTAGCAAGCAACAGCAGCAAGTCAGCCTTTAAAAAAAAAACACTAAATGGATGAGGGAGGCACATAATTGAAAAGAATGTGCGTCTGGCTGCTGCTAAAGAGATTAGTGTGGATGCTGCCGTGCTGTCAGCGCTGGTTGGTATTTTTTTTTTTCCACATTCAAAGACAAACAAAGACAAACGGCAGCGGAGGAGGATTTTCTCTGAGCTTTTCGCTTCGCGCACGGTTGGCTTTGACTTTAGATTTTTATCATCGGCACTTTAGTGATGGATGTTTATTTTCACTGCACCGCTCACACCAGCAGGTCGCCTGGAGCCGGAGCAAAACTGGCAGTTCGCTATCTAACTGGTTACAGCAACAAGTAGAAAAGTGTTGCTTACCCTTCAAAAATGTTTTCTGTGGGATCTTTGTCCGGATAAGATAAAGAACGGCGGGTTTGCTTGTTTGAACCTCGTCGCTAACAACATTAACATACAGTAAGGTGTGATCTGGGGTGAAAGGGAAGAAAGCGGCAGAGAATGTTCTGCAGGCGTCAAAGAGAGGATCAAACAGGGACGACACGCGGCCGCGATGAGTCTTCTTCTGCGGTGAAAACGCCTCGACGCGTCTCACGCTTGCGGCGGCGGCCGATTGTTATTGTTTGCCTTCTTGTCAATTATCCACGCCGCGTGGCTCTCGCACAGGCGGAAAACAAGAGTCGTGCCGTCGCTCGGGTGTTCAGAGGGAGGGAGGGGCTGAAGTGTTTTCTATCCCTCTGTGCGCCTCGTGTCACCAAATCTACTACAGATGCAGGGCCAGATAAGAGCAGCCGAGGCTGAGCTCCATTTTTTTCTTCTTCCCTCTCCGATGAGGTCGTGACACTGACATTCCCGCTGGCATACGTGATACCTCCACCTCCACCACCGCCGGCACCACTCAATCTGCGCGTGCTCTCCTGATGCTGATCTTATTGGCCCTCAGGAATTCCGCAAATTTAAGAGCAATTTTTTTTTTTTTCTTTCAAAGTTGCAGAGCGGCGGTGGTGTGCGGGTGGGCGGGAGCTGCTGGTTTTTGAGACGCAGGGCCTCCGTCTGTAGAACCAGAGGAATGGCCGGGGCTGCCTGGAGAACAGCTGTGAGGTATTTTCTTTTTGGCTCCTCGGGTATTTTCAGAGCAAAGGAAGGCGGAGGTGAATCACTCGCACAGCTCCCACCTCCCCTCCTGGCTCCTCCACACTCCCCGGCTTCTCTTTGAGCGCTGGCACGGATCACTGGTGCTGGGCGAGGAGAGGCCCTGGACGCAGCTCGCTGCACCCAGCACATACATAGATTATTTATTTAATTATCTTCTGAGCTGACTGGTGATTGATCAACACACGAGGAGGGATCTGCAACTCTGGAACTGCAGATTTTATCGGATCGGCTCACAAAGTTTGGGGCGGTAAAACATGTTCAAATGTTCTGCTGTTCTTCTTCAGCGAGAGCTGAGATGGTTTTACGGTAACCTGACACTCCAGATGGAATGTTTACCAAACCAGTTGGATTCTTTTTCACACGTCCATTAGAGAAAAGAGCCTGCAAAAAGTTGTTTTAAGAGGGGAGGGAAGTAAAAAACAAACAAACAAACAAACAAAAACTGGAGAACAAGCTAGTAGCAACTTCCTGTTTTTAATTTTAGCCTCTTTCTCTTCCTCACTGGTCCAGCCATATGATCACAGTCTGAAAACAAATGAACAGACAGGAGATTTTCAAGATGGATTCACAGACATACACACACACACACACACACACACACACAAAAATTCAAATTTCAAATTCTCAACCAGCCAGCAGCCTGTAAGTTTTCAAGATGTTGAACTTTGGATCGCCTTTCATGTTCACTACATCCACAAAATTCACTTAAAACCTTTTTTTTTTTTTTCTCCCCTGGCACCGCACAGAGCCGCCTTCCCTTGCTGCTAAAACAATTTCATCACCGTGTCCATGTTAATCACATATCGCACATCACATGCACACGCGAGCCTGTGTGCTAGCAGCTCGGTGCTAGCGCACGGGCTCGCGGGCTCGTCCTCACATGAACATTCTTATCACACACACAAACCCATTTAATTCAATTTACACAGCCCGCGCTCCAATTTCACACACATAGCATCATACCGCACGCTATCTCATTAAACTGGCGGTGGTCATGCTTCACAGCCTCCAACAAAGTAAGCCTCATTGTTTTGCGTGTGCATGTGCGCATGCGCACGCACGCGACACACACACACACACACACACTTGCAGATGCACACCAGGGATCTAGTCTGAAGGTAATTTACCCGGCAGCGCCGCAGAGGTAATTTAACATTGCAGTTTATTTTGGTAGGGGAGCAAAATTTTGATGTACTGCTTTGTTTTCATGTAAATCTAAAGAGACAAGCTGTAAATTCTCCTCCTCATGTTGAAATTCGGTGGCTGCTGCACAGGTTTAAAATAGCACAAATTTCAATGTGCAGCTCTACACGGTTAAAAAAATAAATTTAAAATCTGAGGTTCAAGTGTTTTTTTAAAATTTTTTAGAAAGAATCAAATGCCTTTATAATACTTCTTTCACTTCATATTCAGCTTACTTTTCAAAATAAATGACCAGCTATTAACTAGTTCCGTGTAGTTTGTGAAGTGCATTTCCTTAATTCAAAATCCTTTAATCTTTTAGTCGTGGTCACCCTTTCACGGCATAAATTGTATACGATGTGTATTTGCAATCTAATATCTATAGATATATATAATAATAAGATAAGATATATAATACTGGACACTGTTTTGCTTTGATAGATATAACTGCATCATCTCCATAATGCCGTCATGCTGCGCCCTTCAAAATAAAAATCAGCGTATTAAGCCTACATTTCAAATAAACTGGTTGGCCTCCTTCATTTGAATGCATTGTAATCTTCAACACAGACGTTCTTCGTCTTTCAATATTAATCAAATTTACGCATTTAAAAAAAAATAGAGCCAAAGAAGTCTGTGTGTGTTTGCCCTCATAATCATTCTAGATAAAAGCACAGTCCCACATGGAGCTGCACGCTAACACCATACACAAACAAAAGACTTTGAAGACATCCATGCAGCCTCAATCTGTCAGGGGGCATCAGCCAGCACCCGTGGGGGGGTTGGTGAGGGCCGGGCGGAGGGGCGTGCCATGCTTGTAGCTTCTTGGCCCCCCCGTGTGACTCCAGGATGGGGATCAAGCTGTGAGTCTGGGTGCCGCTGCTCATGTCTGGGCTGGGTGGCCCTTGAGGCTGGAAGCAGCCTCAGACACATCCAGCAACTCTCACTGGCTCTGGTAACCCCCCCCCTCCCACACACACACACACACACATACACCCACCCACACGCTGCTATTTTTCCTGTGCATAATTTCACTTCTATATCCTACCAACATTTCATCCGGGAAGCTGTTGCACGTTCACCTTCATCCCCGAGCAGCGACAGCCCGCGGAGGGCAACAGATTTGGCCGTTGCATCATCCAAAAAAAGAAAAAAACCAAACAAACAAAAAAAAAGAAGTGGTGCTTTCACATGGAGTCGTGTGTGAATTCATGCGTCTCCATCTGGCTCACTGCGAGTCTGTCGCGCGGCCAAGCTGACGGGAAGGAAGGTTACAGTAGAGATGTCGGCGTCAATGAGCTGGAAGGAAAAACATCCAGTTCATTTATACAAAAAAAAAAAAAACAGCCTCTAATCTTAACGCGTCATGTCATAATGTGCGCGCTACCCGGCGGCAACCAGGCAACCGGCTCCCAATGCCGTTTTAAAGTGTAATTACAAACCAATTTGAAGGGAAGAGGCGAGAAAAATAAAGTATTAGCGCATTAAATCTTAAATTAGAAATCCTTTAGCGCGTCTCTAGTTTGTGTGGCCATAAATAAATAAATAAAGACATATGTGGGTGGATTCCTTCCTCCTATATAATGATGAAGGTCTCGCTGCTGCTGCAGCCCAGGGACTGGCTGCACTTCCACTGACCATGAGAGAACTGTGACTGGACAAAAAGGCCATTAGGAAAGTAAGAGCCTGGAAAATAATTGCATTGTTTTTGGGGGATAATAATTGAAAAACCTTTAAATCCTAGAAAATTGCAAACGAGTTTTTTTTAAACATCTATATGTACTTGTGGGTCAGCTGATGTACATGAGGACTCACATGAGGAGACTGAGGTATTTCACAGCAGTAAAACTCAAAACAGCTGAGAAATCGCAGCCTTACACCAGGACCGCCAGGGACTAATGAGGCAGAGGGGCTTCTGGGAGCCGCGACAGGCAAAGAGCAAAATGAGTTGTTGTGTTTGAAGCTGCGTCACAAAATCCAGAAGATCCACGGTCGCGTTCCCCGGAATGGCTCAGCATGATGGAGAAAACACCTTGTTTTCTTGCAGAGCAGCGGCGTAGTGGCGAGTTGGAAAGCGAGTCGATCCGCGTCGACTGTGTTTGACCGACGGTTCGCTCGAGTTTCAGGCAAATCCGAGGAAACAACCCCGAGAAACCGAAGGAGGCTGAGTGTGTGTGTGTGTGTGTGTGTGTGTGTGTGTGGTGGTGGTGGTGGGGGTTACCTCACTGTACAACCTTCTCTAACAGCAGATACATCTGCAGGGTTGGAGAAAAATACATTAACTCACAGAGAGGGGCCTAGGCTGCTGCAGTGTGTGTGTGTGTGTGTGTGTGTGTGTGTGTGTGTGTGTGGTGGGAGGGGAATGTAAAGACGGAAACCTGCGGCGACGGCTCCGCTCTGCCCCGGCTGCCTCTCTTTGACGTGCACCACAGGTGCAGGAGGCCGACGTGCGCTGCGCGGCCGAGCGTGGTCGACCTCAGTCCGGGCGGCGTTTACCTCCATGGCCCCCAGGAGGGTCGAGCAGCAGCAGCAGCAGCAGCAGCAGCAGCAGCAGCAGCAGCGGAAGAAGAAGTAGGCCAGAGGAGCCACAACTGCGTTTCCCCCTCCTCCACCTCTGGAAATCCAAAGAAAAACAAAAGGGCTAAATAAGTTGTGTTTTTCAGAAATTAGAAATTGTTGGAGCTAAGTGCATTTCCAGCACAGCTCTGGAAATTAGTCCTTTGTGATGTCACAAAGGGCACCAACACACCGCACTGATCCCTCCCCCCGGTTTGTAACAGCACGGCCGGCCAGCCAGTCAGGTCTTGGCTCCGCCCTCTGAAACCACCTTGGATTTGTGTAACATCCAAACTTCCCAAAAGCTAAAAACTTTTTGCAGGAGGCTGTAAACAGAGGGCTAAATATGCCCTTTCTTTGAGGGTTTTTTTTTTTCCAGGATCGTTAATCATGCAGCGGTAGAATATGCTGCAGAAGCATTCAGAAGATGTTAAAACCTGAATCATTATTTCAGTGTCATAGCTTTTGGCCCTGCGCACCGTAGAGAAGTGTAGCTCATTAAATGAATAAATGGTGCGTTGGGCGGCGTCACCCCGAGGTTCTGCGCTGGATACTTCATTAGCAACTGAAGTTAAATTTGACGACCTGAAGGCTAATATTCCGGCCGTGGGTATGAACGCCTGCTACGAGCTGTATGCTGAGCTGTTGACTCAGCAAGTCATCTAGTTTTTTTTGCCACTGTATTAGTTTCATCCACAGTATTGCGCATTATGTTTAGCTTACATACAGCACACAGTGCTAACGACAACAAAATAAGGCAGCTTTCTTGCTCGTGTTGAGCTCTTGTTGTTGGTTTTACTGGGAGTCACACCTCTTAGTGAATGTTAGCTTAAACCAAACATACAGTCAGTTGACTCCTGACCTCTGACCTATGGAACACAGGGCCTTAGGACACTAAGGCCCTGTTTGCACTTGGTCATTTCAAGCGTTTTTAGTATTCCGATTGGCAAAAATCACACAAAGTGACAAAGTGGAAACAGTCCAAATCCGTGTTGTCATCCGATCACTCAAACCACCGCAGGGAGGTGGTTTCGACGTTTCGCATAGCATAGCATAGCATTCCTCACGGACGTCTGAACGGACTGCGATCTCAGTCCACATTAACGACCGCCTACTCCGCTCACCTCTCCCGTGTACGTACTTGGTCGGTGCCCCACCTCCCGGCGTCGTCATTATTAAGTTACAAACGAGAAGCCAAAACAAATCCTTTTTGGTGGACTCTTTTATTAGGATGCTAATAAATTTCATTCCGCATTAGCGTATTTTGTCAGTGGAGCAGCGGTCGCAGTTTCCCACATATGAGATTAAATGTGCGACTTTGCATCCGAAGATTTGCCAGCCGCTGTTGATCCGAAAATGAAGTCATTGCCACTCTGTCCCCCCAGCCGTTACTCCTCGTTCCGATCCATACGCATCTTTCTGGTTCCGCGGTTATCAGCGCAGAGACAAATGCTGCGGCCCTCTTTCTTCTCCATGCTGCTCTTCTCTTTATGGTGCTCTAAGACCATTAACCGGTTTGTCCACGACTTCCGAAACACTGCATAGAATGGGCCAATGCACGGTTCGAGTAAGGATGGTGAGTCATTTCCGGTCTGGCGTAAACACTATGAACCAAGCGTGGAGTAACATCATGGCTTAGCCTACATACACACGCTGTTTACTGGAGTTGCCAAAGATCACGGTGAATGATGTCCGAGAATTGTCCGAGCGTCCAGCGCAACACCTCAGAGCAAACTTGAAAAAGGTTTCAAGTTTTACGTCTCGTCGTATCTAAGCGTCGTATCTAAGCGTCGTATCGAAGCGAGCAGTTCGGCTGGCTATCGCGACCTCGCTGTCTTATAATAATGATCTAGTAAGCTTCAGGCAAATCAGATAACAAGAAATGGCTCTCATGTGCCGTATTTTGTTTGCTTAAGGATCTGGAAAAGACAAAGCCACTAATGAGATCTCTGTGAGAGCTCACCGCTACCACGCTTTGAAGAAAACAAACGCCACACAAGCTGACAGTAGGACAAGATTAGGTGACACGTCCTGTCACAGAACATGTTCAAAGTTCTGTTCAGCATGAGTTCAGCCCTTGATATTACCATAAGTAAGCTCTGATGACTATTGGCAAAGATGTTACCTTTGCAATGACATAGATCTACGAGTTGTACGTTTACACGTCATCCTGACATTCAGTGGGTATGAAACAAGTTGAACTCACTTGCTAATAAAATCCAAAAGTAACTCCGCATGCAGCTTTGGTGGCTTTGTTGCTAGCATCACATTACAACCAGCGCTGGCAGGAAACTACCAACCATCCTGAGATTTTGCCGGAACTACGTCATCGTCTCTCATGCATAGAGCCTATTAAAAGCAGTGACTTGATATAGTCCGCAAACAGGAAGATGATTCTTATTCGTTTTCAGGTGAAACTAGCCGTAGTTTTGCGGTTTGATGCCCCTAGTGGTTAAAAATGCACTAATGCGATCACAAGTGGCACGCTCGAGACGCATGTGAATGCTCTGTGCGAACAGATGCTGCAAGATGCGTAATTCGTGATACGATCCCCCAAAAACAGTTGCAAGTGACCAAAGTGCAAACAGGGCCTAAGAAACTGGAGGGCTTCGGGAACCTTTTGCTCGCTCCTCACTTCCGCTCCAAAACAGCCAATCAGAGCCGCTGCAGATGGTAATATTATGTTGCTCGATTGACTTTGAGGTCCTTTATTTCATTTGACGCCTCAGCACGTAGCAGCAGCCCATGGTTCCTCATCAGCTCGGCAGTTTCTGGCTGCCAAAAGCAAAAAAAAAAAAAAAGTCCAACAAACTCTTGATAACTCGACACACGTCATCTGCAAAGTTTCTCGCCCACTGATGTGCTTCCAAGAGAAAGTGTCTGTTCCTCGTTTAGCTTCAGCTTTTTCCTGTTGGAGCACTCTTTTTTTTTAAGACTGAGCTGATAACAAAGACATGACGCTGCAGTCGTGTCAGTTGAGTGCGAATGAGGTCAGAAATTGTGATAATATCTCCTCAAATACCTCATTTAAAAACAGACACAGTCACTGGTGTCTCTTCCAATGGTTGGAAATGGCAAAATTACATTATCATATTATATATGAGGATGATGTTCGTTTCACATTTTATCAGTAACGCATTAACAAAGCGAAAAACGAAAAGTAAATCAGCTGAGTGAATGCGTTGTGTGTGTATGTGTGTGTAACAGAGAGACGGTAGGAAAAACAGTTTGGCTGAGATCAGAGGAAGCGAGACGTCGCTGCTCCCTCGCCGCAGTATTAACTGGTTTCAAAATGCATGCTGGGATCTTTGCCAAAGGTGCGAGCCTCCTCAAGAACTCCATTGGACGAGCTTAAACAGCTCTCAGCCATGCATTCATCCGAATCCCCATTTTAAATAAAGACTCCAAGCCGGCGGGAGGTTGGGGGAGGGAAGGAGGGAAGGAGGGCGGCGGGGGGGGGGAGGGAATCAGCGCTCAACCGTGCGTGAATTGTTTTGCTGTGTGCTGCGGTGGCGCACCTGCAGAGAGGTGCATGTTCGGAGCTTCTATCTCAGTTGTCTAATTAAATAGAGAGCAGAAATCAGGTGTGGAGGCGACACGACTTCATTCATCACCACCAGCAGCAGCGGCGGCAGCAGCATCATTAGCATCATTAGCATCATTAGCATTAGCCAGCGGCAGACAGCAGACAGCGGGTTTTTCCAGCCTCTTTCTCCATCCGTAGATCCGATAATAGAGTTCCCGGCCTGTGTCGGACCTGCGACGCCGTTTTTTTTCTCTTTTTTTTAAAACTCATCACAGATGCGTGAGCGACCCCCGCACACCTCTCCCCCCGCTCCCCCATCCTTGAATTCCAAGCGGCAGCGGCGTGGCACATAAATAAATATAGATGCAGCATGAACCTGACTCCTGCAGCCTCCAATCTCTTAGATCAACTTTGGGGATGTTTCCCTGCCAACTCCTGCATGGATACCAGCACTTCCTTAGCAACTGTGCCGGCCGCCGCCGCCGCCACCGCTCATCTTGTGTGCACGTTTAAAGCTGACAGGAGCTGCAGGGCTCAGCTGTGGATGCAGCACTGTTATCCTTTTTTTCCTCATTACTGTCGGCTGTATGTGAGATCCGCCGAGCCGAGGCGGAGGACTGCCATCAGGGACTCTGCTGGTGCGTGTGTGTGTGTGTGTGTGTGTGCGTGTGCGTGGCCAATAAGGAGAGCGGCTCCGCTCCTCTGCGACACCTGTTCAATCCCTCGAACAGATACGAGGTCGACAGCGAGGGGCTTCTTCTTCCTTATGACAGCCCACCAGATGCCATCAGACGTGAATGTAAATTTGCTTTAAATTCCTTTAGAGACCGGATAAAATAAAATAAAAAGCCACGCAAACAAATCAGATGTTTTCATCCAGACGCATCAAATGCTGCAGGATCCTTTTAAACTCGGTGGGGAATTTAGCAGTCAGGCAACATCAATTTAGTCACAATTCAAATTGTCAGATGAATTAACATTAGATCATTAGAAGGTGTCTGGTCCCAGCAAACACTGTTGTTGTTGTTGTTGTTGTTGTTGTTGGGTTGTTGTTGGGTTGAGTTGTGTTGCTCCAAATTGTGCAATGCCACCACACAAAAGTTTATTACAAGAGAACATGCTGTTAGCTAGCATGCTAACGCCATTGCAACACTCCCTCTAAAAAAAAGAATTTGTTGAGAGCAAAACTTGTCCATCATTGCACGCTCAACTGCTGGGACCCGTTCGAGTTCAGGAGTAGCATGCTGCCTTTTAACATGCATTGTCTGCAGAAATGTGTGTCTTGGGAACCACTGTTAGCCTCGGCTAGCAGATTTGTCACTGACGTTTTATAGGTTTTTAAGTCAAACTTCATGTCATGAAAGAACCTTCAGGTTTTTTCAAGGGTTGGGTGATTGGAAAGCACAGCTAATAAGACCTGATAGATGTGTTTTACAAATGCTTAGCAGCCAGTGTACACAGCTCGGGAGCTCAGCGGCTAACCGACAATCGAAGTAGCTTCAACAACGACATATAACCAGTGCAAGAAAACAAAACTAAAGAAAAACAAGGCAGCAGCTGGCAACACGACATCCTGAACGACATCCTGAACATTATGGTTGTGACTTTCAGCCCAAACTTTTAAAAAGAACAGAAGAAGAAGAAGAAGAAGAAGAAGAAGAACGGGATGCGACGATGATGGCGTGAAAAACACTAAATAATTTCTGTGTCTGCAGAAATGTGGGAGCAAGCAGATGTTTAGAATTTTAATGTGTCAACTTGAAACACTTGAAAGGTGTGTTGACGTTTAAAGCTGCTGCTGCTGCCGCTGCTGCTGGAGATGAAAAGAAGAGCAACGTAAAACCCTAAAGTAGGCGGACGAGTCGACGGAATCATAAACTGCTCTGATGGGGGTCGTGGTCGTGTTCCCGTCCCGCCATTCGGCGCCATTGCCCCCTTAAATGATTTGGCGACTGGCGGGGGAGGGGGGGGACAGATTATGAGGAGTCGTGTACAATAAAGACGTGGTAATAAATTGAAATTAAAGTCGCGGCGTGGCCTGCAGGCCCGTTGGCGGAGGCAGAGTGATGGAGGAGGGACGGACTCTTTATTTGTCCGCCGGGGCAGAGACGCTTCTCATCACGTCTGAGCGATGTGGGACGTTCATTCACTGGCGGGACTCACTTTCATTACTGGTCAGCCCACAGCAGATAATCCGGGTGATTGATCGGAGCCGCTCCGTCAGCGGGTGCACCGCGGCGGCAGCAGGCGCAATTACTCTGACGGTGGCAGAGGGGGAGATGGAGGAGGAGGAGGAGGAGGAGGTGAAGGTGAGGAAACTGGGATCGGCCAATGAGCTCGCAGAGCTGATGTGGAAACACGTTGAGTCGTCTCGGTGCGAGATCAAACATCAAGGAGGGGTTGGGGGGGGGGGGGTTGAGGGTGAGGAGGGGGGGGAGCATCACCAGGATTTAATGAAAAGGGAGAGCAAAGAGGAAAACAGGGAGCGGCACCGTTATTTCTATTTTTTCTATTTTTTCCCTCCTCTGTCCGTCTTGACGCTGAGTCTCATGGAAAAAAATCTCCTTTCAAAAAAAAAAAAAAATCATAAATCCAACAGCTCAGGTCCGTCAAGGGAGAATCGAGGCGTCTGTCAGCCCTGGAAGTGTGTACACATTACTTTAGACAGAGGATGAAAAAAAAAAAAAAAAAAAGATTTGATCCTGTAATGCGATATTTATATTCCCCCCGGGATGAATGTTCAATTTGCTGCCGTTCCGTGACGGGACTCCGGAGTGACAGATGCATCAAAGTTTAACGCCAAGATCTTGGATTTTTTTTTTTTTTTCAGGGAACGACTCACGCACATCAAAGGCCGCCTTCATCACCCCCCACGCCCTGTCCCCTCCTCACCCCCCTCACCCCCCCTGCTGTAAACCTGCTCCGACCGCTCACCTCCAGTCAGGAGGAGCTGCTGCTGCTGCTGCTGCTGCTGCTGCTGCTGCTGCTCTCTTTCTAATCTGTTTATCCTGAAGCTGCCAGTGTCGTTAATTAGTGCTAACGATACAGATGTCGGCTAGCCGCAGGGCCGTGTTTAAAAATGAACGAGGGTCTTTTTTTCCCTCCTTCCTCCTCCTCTTCCTCCTCATCTCCTTCTCTCCTGACAGGAATGTTTCGCTGCTCAGCAGAAAAAAAAAGAAAAAAAAACGTTTCTTTTAGGTCACGGCCGGTTCAGAGCAGGAGCGTCAGCCGCTCGGACTCAGGTGTGAAAACCAAGAATGGTCTTTGCTGGACCATCAGTGGTTGGTTTTTCCTTGAAGTCCTTCCACGGGGTTGTTGTTGCATTAGTTCACAAGAGATATGAACAAAATCAAAGTCCAGTTCATGGAAAATGAAATGAACTTGTTCAGTTCTTTAATAATTGTTGCAGGGCTACAATGAGAAGCAAAGAAGCAATGTGCACGTTCACCTAAGGACAAATATCCCACTTACTCGCCATGTCTTTGGGCGGTGGGAGGAGGCTGGGGTGGAGAGAAGCTGGGCAGACGCGAGGAAAAACAGGGCGATTAGGGCTGAAACAATGAGACAGTGGAACCATTTCATCGATTAATCGGCCCAAAGGAATCAAAGCTTTGTTTTATACATTTCGCTGCTGCTGAACATTGGTTCCGCTGTTGCGTTTCACACGGACGTTTGTTGCGAAGCACATGACATGATTATTTTTTTCTGCAAATAATTGTCTAATCAAATAAAACAAATATAATCAACTGTTATCAATGCAAACTCCACATAGAAAGCTCCCTGGGAGGCCTGGGATTCAAACTCACAACCTTCTTACTGCAGGGTGTCAATGAGAACCGCTGCCTTTTTGAACCGAGAGAAGAAAATAAAAAAAAACTCGCTTGACCTTTTTGGATGAAATCATTGAGGACAAGCCGAGGAAAGATTTATCTGCGGTGTCACGAGGGTTTCTTTTTTTTATGATCACTTTTTACTGGAACTGTAAACCTTTAAGGTCTGGAACCACACAGCATATGATTTCCCTGCACAAAGGGCACAGAAGGGCCTTGTGGCAGCAGACGGGGGGGTGGGGGTGAGGGGTGGGGAGCTGGAAGGTGGAAGTTGTCAGCTAGCTGTCGCTATCTCACGGGAAAAATGGAAGGGAGCAGGGCTGATGTGAACCCAGGCTGTGATCCCCCCCTGCCCCCCTCTCTCTTAAATTGCATTAAGGAGAGATTATAAATCTCTGCAAATGTGCACGTCTGTGTTCCAAATTCAAGAAATTAAGTTGATTTTTCTTTTTCCTGCCCCCAACTTTGCAATGCAGCTGAAAAGTTTCAAGTTGCACCTGCCTAAAGAAATTGAAAGGGATACCTCAGGGCTCTTTTCCAGATGGATGTGTGCAGTGAATAAATCCCATCATGGAAACATGAGTCGCTGCTGATATTTTCAATGTTTCATCTGGAGAATACGCATTTTCAACTGTCCTGCTCTTTTTACCTTTAATGCTTCTTATCGACGAGAAAAATATATGAATTGATTTTCTTTTGTCTCAATCTAAAACCTAGAAATACTGGAACTCCATCACAGATGATTTCTGCTCCTGCCACAGAAGCCCAACATTAGAAAAATAAAATGTCTCTTGCTGACAAAACAGTGGCTTTAAATCGGGGGAGAAGCACTTTGGGTCCACATGAGCAATGAGATGAAGAGCTGAGCAGAGCGAGGACGCCTCTGTCCGTCCGTCCGTCCGTCCGTCTGGCCGCATCACCTCGCCACCCCCCGTCTGAACCGCTCCTCTAATGGCTGTTTAATTCACGATAGGAGCGGATTATCAAAAGCGTTTAAATTAGTCATCACAGAGCGGGGAGATTGCCAGACAGCCACGGGAGGTGAGTCTCGTTAACCAGAGGGCCCCGAGCAAAATGAGAAAAGCATGCAAATGAATCGCAAGACGAAGATGGAGGAGGGAAAAAAAAAGATTCTCGATTCTCCCCTCTGAGGATCCCACAGACGCTGCTTCTGATTGAATCTGCCGTGAAAGCCGCTGTGGGAAGCCCCTGGGGAGGAGGAGCCTATATTCTCCACTTCTGCTCCTTACCCCCCCCCCATGAAATAATGTTACGGAAGCAGGAGGAAGTGAAGAGAAAGACTTAAGACAAAAGAGGCAGGAGGGAAAGGAAGAGAGGAGGAGAGGAGGGCAACCACAGCCAATCACACGCAGGATCCCACAACATCCTCATGGAGATCACAGTGGCCTTGAAAATACAAATAAACACAAAAGCAAACGCGGTGGTGTTGCAGTGCAAGGCTGATCTCACTTCCTGCTTCTAGTCCAGTACCAGTGCTGGATTGCAGGGAGAAAGAAATATCAGCCCCGCCCGGAGGCTTTTTTTCTCCTCCAAGATGATGATTGACATCCATCAGCAGACAGGCGTAGATCAGATGCACACAAACACCTGCTGTCAGAAGTAGAAAGAAGCTTTAATCTGCACATTAATGGGATTATCAGCCATTGTTGACGATGCTACTAGCCAGGAGCAGGGCTTGATGAAGCCTGACTTAGTTTTTTTTAGCAGGTTGTTTTACGCTAAGCTAAGCTAAGCTGCTCAGCCGTTGCCCTTAGCCTGGGGTTTCCTGCTACGTTTAATTACACATGCCATAAAGCATTCAAAAACTAAACAAAAAAAATAACAATCAGTGCTGAGGCTCAGAAAATCTGCAAATCCTCTCTGAAAGAGTGAATTTTCTCTCGGTTGAAAACCGGTTTTAATTGGCCGAGATTTGCTGCAATGAAAAACTGCGACGTGCGCAGGAAGCGGACGGTTCACATTTCCAGGACGACTGAGTCCGGCTCCGCGCACAGCCGGATTATTCTCACTGGACGACCTTGCAAGAGCGGCAGGGCGGCCGGGAGACGCGCTCGATGCATCCGCGCATCAGCACGTGCGCACGCGCCTGTGACACCGAGCACTTCATCAGCTCATGTCTGCGCTCACCACAGGCCGCTGCCTTGCCGCCGCCGCGGTGGAAATCTGCCCTAACCGGATAAATATTCATGTCCATTAATAGTAAAGAGGCAGAGCAGGCAGATGCACAAAAGGACGATTGCACTCCGACCGTCCTCCGTCGCCATGGCAACGGAGTTCAGCGAGCTAGCCGGCGCTCCCGTACCCCCACTAACCCTCCCACCTCCCCCCTGACCGTTGTTCAGATGCGACTCGATTACGTCCGACGTTCTTGTCAAACTTTGGTCGATGGTCGATGTGAACAACGTGAGATCCGGCCGCACGCTGAGGACACCGCTGGATGTTCTCAGGCCATCTCCAAGACACTGTTAGCAAACAGCAGCAGCGGCAGAATAGTTTGCCCTTATAAAGACTCATGAACAAAGCAGATGTGAGGAATTACAAGCCGTCGCATTCCACAGATCAGCGCACACCGCCGGCGTCCAAGTCTGAGGCGGCGTCGGTGCAGAGCGCCAGGGAGCCGTCGCCCTGCTGCTGCTGCTGCTGCTGCTGCTGCTGCTGCTGCTGCTGAACGGACCGGGGATGGGAGGGTGGGGGAATTCTTAGCATTCATCTTGAAGTGTTATCAACGAGAGCACGAGAGCAAAACCTTTGCAAGCGCAGCTGGATTGCCGTGCTCTGGAAAACTCTCCTTTGATTTTCTTTTTTTTTTTTTTTGCAAAAGCTCCGAAAGAAAAAAAAGCTGCAAGTGTGTTTTCAGTCATGCAGTGCGTTTAGTTTTTACCGGGGGGAAAGTCGGGATCCACAGCGAGGGACGACGCCACACTGGACAAAGTACTGCAAAAGCGAAAGAGGTGATGCTTCTGTCGGCAGAGTTAGTCAACACCTGCACATGACGACGTGAAAGCAATTCAAAAATCTAGCGAAATAATAGCTCATGTACTGGTTGACATTGTTCAGTAGTGTAGTTATGGTGAAGAGTGCTGGCTGCCCTTAAAAGAAATAACAAGCAGAAGAAGACGAAGAAGAACAGGAAGCAGCTGCGAGCCTAGCTGCCGCTAACAAGATTAGCATGGACGCTGCTGCAGCCAAAACTGGATGTGAAATTGAACTAAAATGCTTATTACGGGTTTTTGACTGTGGATGGATTAATGTTGCAAGGACACATGAAACACAAACAGACCAGCTCCTGCAAACAAACAGGTTCTGTTTGCTGCTGCTGCTGCTGCTGCTGCTGCCTGTCAGAGCGCTGAAGGTCGGTGATGACTGACAGGGCGAGAGACAAGAGAAGTGCAGCTGGAGCTGAGGAGCGTCAGACAAACAGCGGTGCAGCGTTATCTGGGCAGCACCCAGAGGGATTAGGAGGCGGAGCAGCAGCAGCAGCACCAGGGGTGAGGGGGGGGGGGATTCAGCTGACCGATGTCTCTGCTCTGGCTTTTTACACTCTGAGGCTTGAAGTGTATCCTGCAACATTAACTATGGAGTTTTCTCACTGAGTGAAGAAACAACAAGGAGCTTTTCTTTCTCTCTCTGTCACGCAACACAGACTAAAGTGGACATTTTTATCACGTTACGTCCGGCCAGAAGACATCATTTAAAAGCACAGAAATAACAGATCTTTAGACGCGTCTCTCCGTTATTCTTTTTCTTTTTCTATTTTTTTTTTCACTGCTGTTTCCTATAATTTACTGCCGTCCCAACGACGCTGAGCCGTTCTGAGTTCCAGGGAAGCCGAGCCTGCGCCCGGGCCCCTCGGGGCGGCCCAGTGTTTTTAGAAGTAAGCAGCGAAATCTTAAATTATACGCTGAACACACAACTCCAGCCAGCCAAAGATTTACCGCAGCCTACCCACGATGCAACGGGCCGTGCAAAGAGCGATACTCAGGCACCTGCAGCTGTCGCAGAGGAGCTGAGGAGCCAGAGCCGAGCAGCTGCACGTCGATGCTGTCGGACCAGCTGCACGTTTTCATTCATAGCCACTTTTTTCTTTTTTTTGGATCCAGGACTCCGGTGGAGCAGCTTCATTATTCAAAAACCCAGCCATATTTAGCCCTCTGTTTGCAGCCTCCTTCTGGAGGTGATGCTTTGTTGGACCTTACAAAACATTCAGAAGGGGACGAAAACAAGGCGGTCTCAGAGGGCGGAGCCAAAACCTGGCTGGGGAGTGTGGTCAGCTGCTTGGGAGAATAATCAGAGCCCTGCGTGACATCACAGAGGGCTGATTTCCAAAATTGTGTGTTTTAGGATACACTTTCTGCAGAAATAGAACAATTTTTTCAAATTTTCTTTTTGCAGTGGAAAATGCGGGCATGACAAAAAAAGAGACTTTTTTTTAGCAGCTGATGAGCTGAAGATGAAGACAAAAGATGCTCATAATTCCAGACTGCTTTGTTGTGCCGGTTAATAGTGATGTTATTAGATCAGACTGGAATCCCCCTCCCCCAACCAAAATACTACCCTAACTCCACCACACACACACACACACACACACACACACACACACACACACACACTACTATCTCCAGAAAAAGCTGAACAAGGTCAGAAGGTGGGATTTTTACAGGGGGGTTGGGGCGGGGCTGTCTCAGCTGTGCCTGAGGACAGTGAGACAGCAAAATCCAGGACACACACACACACACACACACACACACACACACACACACAGATGCCACTCACTGTTATTAATACAGGTCGCCAATTAGGTCTGACCCAGAAAAGCTCCGTCTGCACAGCAGCAGCACGACGAGCTGAAACAGACTGACGTGTCTCCAAATCCCGGGACTCAGTCTCTGACAGGCCGGATTACCACACACACAAATAAACACACGCACACACACACACACACACATGAAACAGCAAAACTCTACACAAAGCCCGGAATCGAGACGCAGCAACGTGCACGGAGGCACAGACACAAAAATCTGTGCACTGATTCCTGTTTGTTTGTCGAATCGTTTCCTGTGACTCGGCAGAAAAGAGTCGTGAGTCGTGAGTCGCTGACTAACCAATCACATCAGCCAGGGTGAAACTAACACACAGCACAAATGCACAAATCATCCTCAACTTGGTGTTCAACACAGCCGCATGAAACTCTGGTGTTGCTTTCACAAACTGTCCAACTGACTTTGTTTTTTTTTTGTTTTTTTTTTTTGTTGTTTTGACATTTCAATATTTGGAATTGAGTCCATAAAAATCCTCTCAAACAAGACGCAAAAGGTTTCAGAGCTTTCAGAAGTGACTGGCAGGCCTTTCAAAGCGATGCTGAAAGCTTTACCTGGTGGAAAGTCAGACCCCACGAGGCCACCAGGAGGCAACAAGACACGATTCAACTGAAACAACAACAACAACAAACAACAACAACAACAACAACAACAAAACTGGATTCCTCCCCTTTAAATGTAATGAAGTTGAGGTTTTGCTCAGTCACCTTCCAAGATATTATTTTCTTTTTTTCAATGGGATTTTCCCTCTTTTTCAGCACTCCACCAAAAAAAAATCAATCAACCATTTGGATTTTGTAGAAGGACATCATTAAGAAACCACACGAAGCGGTGTGGTGGGCAGGACGTGACTGGACCGCCCCACACCAGGTCCAGGTCATTCCAGGCTAGAGGAGCATCAGCTGCTGCCCCCAGAGCTCCTGCTCCTCCTGCTCCTCCTGCTCCTCCTGCTCCTCCTGCTCCTCTCTGAGGGCTTTGATGGTTCCCACTCTGGCTCCTGAATCCCAAATCCTCCCGGCAGACACTTTTCTCCCAACGCTTTCTTGTTGTCTTCCCTCACCTCGCCCCCAACTCCCCCCTACCTCGCCCCTCCCTTCCCATTCCCTTCCTATCTGACTCCTCTCTCTCTCTCTCTCTCTCTCTCTCTCTACTCTGTGGCAGCTCTAATCAGAGCCAGATGAGTTCGGAACACACAAGCTTCCTGCTCCGACGTTTGCTTTCCCCATTAAGCCAGAGGCCCGTCGATCAGCCGGCCCGGCTGCTGAGCTCCAGTCTGCAGTGGTGGCGGGGGAGGGGAATGAGGGGGGAGCTCCTCCTTGAGTCATCTATAATGACGCTGGATGACTTTCCTGCCGCCAGCGTTCATCTCCTCGCCGCAGAACCTTGGCACCTGTTGAGCTCGCACACGTTTTACATATCGTCGACTTTTTTTTACTCGCGTGGGGTTTTCTTTTCTTTTCTTTTCTTTCTGTGTTTGACGCGTTTCTCTGGGTGGGTTTTTCTTTTCTTTCCTCTTTGCTCCACGTGGAGTGGAGGCTCCAGCGTCAGGTTTCCTCTGGGGAGCCTGTCTGTCTGTCTGTCTGTCTGTCTGTCTGTCTGTCTGTCTGTCTGCCGCTTGCTCGCTCTAGGGCGCGCCTGTGCAGATATCAGTCGTCTGAGTGCCATCAACCCTTTGTGATGTCACAAGCAGGCGTGATACCTCACTTAAGAGTTTCTTTTTTCCTGCGGCGTCATTTTTGTCCTCCTCCAAACCCGCTGACCGTGTAGCGGAGCACCGACTTTGGCTGGAGGCCAAAGCTGAGCTGAGGTTTTTATTTTGAGAGGGAGGCTTCAAACAGAGGGCTAAATAGCTGCTGAGCTCTGGAGTTCTTGGTTGAGTGATTAATAACACGACCGTTGGCCGGCAGCCCGGGATGAAAAGCGAAGAAGGGAAGTCGGTATCTGGGAAAAGTCTAGTTGGCTTCCTGGAAGAGCTCATCAACACGACTCTGACCACAGCACAGTTTGGAGCCAAGAGGCGCCGCACACTGCTGGAAACTGACACTCAGTTCCTTTCATGGCTGACAAAAGGCTCATTTGATTTAATGCAAGAAAAATGTTACAGCATTAAAATTATATTAAAGATTTTTTAGATTTCTTTTCCACAGCAAAACATTAAGTATGTGATGATAAAAATGTAAAAGCATAATGGGCAGGGCAGTGTGTGGAGTTAATTATGGAGAATGTTTTTTCAGTTTATTTCGCTCTATTGTTGCGACACACTGTGTCTCCTCCCAAGCTAATAATCTGCTGAAAAAACGCTTTCCACCAGCAGCAAACAAGTTAAAACACAAACATCCTGCAGAGGTCTTCATCTATTCTAGTCTTTTCTCTCAGAAAAACTTCTAATCATAATGAAAGTTTTGGAAGTCGCGACCCTCTTGGGTTTGTCGCCTTGCAAAAACACTCTACATTTAACTTCACTCCACTTTGAACATCTAATGCAGTGAACACACCATCTGCATCAGTGCGTCTTTAATATTTATGCACAGTGAGACGCTCATGGGGACAGTCTCTCTGCATTCCAATCTTATCACTAATTTCAGTATAAAGGACCAGCAAAATTTCGTTTTGCCCCACAACTGTTGTTCACAGGCCAGAATTGTTTTAGAGACGTGAAGCAGGTGTGCAGTGGAAACTTCTCTGCTTTTCTCCTCCAACCAAACAGCTGCAGCTGAATGTGCAAAAAGTTAAGACGGTGACAGTGGGGAAAAAAATAAGTTTCTCTCTGACAGCCCCCCCCCCCCTCCCCAGCAGCGACTCATCTTTTACAGGCCACATCTTAAGATGCTAAGTTAATAACACAGGGGTGGAGAGCGCGGCGCTGCGGGAGCAGCGCTCAATAACACACTCACTCGCGAGCTGCACATGAATCAAAATGACAAAGTCAATCTGGTGAAGAAGCAGAAGAAAAAAATGAAATAAATAAATAAAACAAATCCCCCCCTCGCTCAGCAGAGAAAAGTGGGCTCGGCTCTCCGGATGACTGGGTGCAGGAGCCGCCAGTCGGGAGGAAACCGCCAGCTCAATTTAGGAGGTGAAATTCAGTTAGGTGCGTACACACGCACACACACACACACACACACACACACACACACACACACACACTGCCGCCTCCTTGCTCACCCTCAGCAGTCCTCTCACACTGCTTCATGGCTCTTCTCACTCTTGGTGGCTGCCTGTTGGACCATGTTTTCACCAGAGGTGTAAAAGTTCTTGCAGCCTTGAAGGCAACACGTTTCCCACACAGGACTGCAAAGTGAAAACTCTCAGGGGCAGATCCTCAAAGAAGGCTGCGCAGTGGTAAAATGCGACGCGTTTTTTGCGGCGAGATTGCGGCTGCAATCTGCGCCACAGATGCGGGTATCCACAAAGGTTTTTGCGCTAATGACATGCAGGTGCAAACACTCCCACAAATGCGGCACCTGAAACAGGTGCGAATGTTGTGGTCTGGCAACCTGAGAGCAGGAATGGATGCACGGAAAAGAACAAAACTTCTTTGGGTAGCCGGCTCAATGTCATCCTTTATATCCTCCAGCAAGGCAAGAATTGTGTCCCAGCAATCTGTATCTCTTGAAAATGTCCCGTTCTCGGAGGTCAAACAGTGAAACTCTGCTGCGATAAATGCGCTCCTGTGCGCGCCTGGCATTACGATGCCTCCTCCGTCTTACCAAGACTGCTGCCACAATGGAAAGAAAGTCAAGACCGCAAGACGCATTAGTCATTATATAAGCAAGACAATCACCAACACCTGAGTACCATTTGCATTTTTCATAGCCTATCTAAAATATTGGCATATACTGTAGTCTATGCCTATCTATATATAAGATTTCGGGAGGCATATATATATTTTCAGGCTTTTCAGAGAGGAAAGTTTCACTCAGAAGCAAGAAACACTTTGACAGACAGAAGCTGCGCCTGGTTTTGGCTGGCAGTGTTTCCGTCTGTCAAACTGCGTGCGGACACGAGCGCAAACTTTCTGGATCTGCCGCTGTTTGAATGAGGCATATTTGCATAGAAGGGGTGTCCTTTTGCGCATAATGACTCATTTAAATACATTCAAATGAGTCTGGCGCAGCCCTGCCGCTACCTGCGCCTCGGCGCATTTTCCGCCTGTCAAACTGCGTCTTCTAGTTTCAAATGATCATTTGAAACTAGAAGACATAATGAATTGAATTCAACTACTAAATAGACTTGTTGCGCTACATGTCCTGGACCTTTCTCCCCACACACTGATGAGCCAATGAGTTTCCTCCTCTGTCCAGGTACTGCTGTTTCCTACTTTTTCTGTCTGCTCCATTTCATTAGGTTGTGCTCTCTGGTCTGGCAAATTGGCTCTTGCGTCACTTAGAGTGACGTCACGAACAGTCAAAACCTATTGGTGTGTTTGGAGCTGTTCACACTGAGACGCATCCGTCCAAATGCCATTTGAACTTACCTACCGAAGGTGGTTTCAATCCGTTTTGCAAAAATCAGATTTCATGTTATTTGTGACTGTTCAGACTACAAAAGAGCCATCCAGTTTCAATCTGGATGGGCTGAAAATCAGATTTTGGCTGACAGTCTGAACGCGACCTGGAAATGACGAGGAGTGAAAGGGTTAAGTCACCACACAGAAGCCCAGGTGCATCATGGTCCCTCTCTATTAAAGCCAGGACACTTTCCCCTCCCCGAGCCGTAAAAAGACAGCGTGACCTTCAGCGCCTCCTCCTGTCTGCTGTCTACGGCCTCATAAAAACACATCTTAAAGAGGTCTCACCTGACCACCGTCCAGGTGGGCAGTGATTGGTCGTTGCTCTCCAGCTGGCCCGAACACCCGGAGGGCACCAAGACTGACTGATTTAACAGGCCAAATGTTGCTGATGGGGTCGACGCCGGTGGCCCGCCGGAGTCCAGCTGAATGTAGGAAGAGGTTACACAGACAAAGAGGAGGGTGCACGTGTGCTCACGTGCACAGAGGAATGCAGGTGAAATGGACCCAGAAACAATCAAGGTGGTGTGAAAAGAACAGGGAGCAAAATGTGACGCAGGTGATACGCGGGAGCGGAAATACACTTTGTAAAAGTGGTTGTAAGGCGCTGTTTTTGAAGTGTTTGAAAATAAAATGTCTGTCAATATGAAGCAAAATTCACTTGAACAAAGTCTTCTGACTAGAAATATTTCTCTCCATTCTGCCGGCAAACTCCTGAGACACAAGGCAGGCTCACGCTTTGCTTCTCTTGCTCGCTCCACTTTTCAGGAAGTGTGTGGCTGAATTCATCCCTTTGTGGCATCACAAAGGGCATTGATATCTCTACCAGGCTAGTGTAGACTGCACCCTGTGGGACCCCATTGTACCCCCCTGCCCCCTCGAAACATGTGAAAGGACCAATACAGTTTCGGCTTCAGCGGCAGGCTGCAAACAGAGGGCTAAATACGCTGTTTTCTAGTCATTTGATGAACATTTTCCACAGAACTGATCGTGCGGGGCTGCTCTGCTGGTGTCAGGGGTGAAAAATAAAGATGTGAAAATGGATCTGAAATTGGACCTTTAAAGGGCAAATCCATAAAATCTGGAACAACTTTTCACCGTGCACAGCTGCAAAATCCCAGTCTGACCTTCACATAGAACGTCCTCGACTAGGTTTTTACACTTTCTCTCTCTCTCTCTCTCTCTCTTTGTGTGCTCGTGTGTGCGTATGTATGTGTGTGTGTGTGTGTGTGTAACTGACAGAGTGATGTTTGTGCGTCTTCACTACAGTCCAGGTCAGTTTGGTCCCTGCTGGAAAAATCCGTCTCTCAGCCATGAGAGGAGAACAAGACTAAACAGACGCAAGACACAATAAGAGACGGCCAGAAGCAACCAAAGCACAGAGGAGGGTTTGTCTTGGGGGAAAACCAACAGCCAGAGTCACATTTAGAAGAGTTATTGTTGCCTGGACTGTGAGAAGCAGCAGCAGCAGCAGCAGCAGCGACTCGGCGGCCGCCTGCATGTTTGTTTGTGGTTTTCCAGCTAGTTTTGTCCTCAGCAGCGGAGGAGTGGTTGGGTGAGGGCGCGGGGGTGCAGGGTGTTGTGACCAGAGTGCATCCAACCCCCTCCCCCCTCCCCCACCCCCACCGGGATCCATCCGACCCCTGCTGACCTCCTGCTCTCCGTCACGCTGCTGAGAGCGTCGCAGGCGCTCAACCAGCACGACGCCAGGAGTGTGTGGCCTTGGGGAAGCCATTAGCACCGGGCTGCCCCATGAAACAGGATCACCACAACACACACACACACACACACACACACACACACACACATATGCAGACTTCTGGTTAATAGGGGCCACTTAAGTCTGGCTGCAAACACCTCCAGTCTCTCCTTCCTGTCGTCCGCAATCACACAGACTCGACTGTTTCCTCCTTTTTTACCCCCCCGCCCCCCTTCCTCTCCTGCCCTCCGCCCCTCCGCCCCTCCGCTCCCGTCCATCCTTCCCCCTCTCCTCTCCTCCCCCGCGCACACGCAAAAAAAACACACAAACACGGACAGACGCTTACAGCGCACTCCCTCTTTTGCATCATTTCAAAGGGCTCCGGTGCCGAGGAAGCTCTTACTAAATTGTTGCAGGATCGTCGGCGCACACGTGTCCCTCCTCAAAGTGCCGGGATTAAAAGTTTAAATTCCCGGGGTCGGACGCAAGAAAGGTGAAGAAAAAAGGAAAAGAAAAGAAAGAAACGACTCAAAAGCTTCAGATGTTCTCGCCATGAACTCATCCTTAAGCCCTGTGAGCTGAAACATCTGGGCCCTCCGCTGTTTTTTCCTCCTCGCTCTCCCCGCAGTGCCCCGAGATGGATCCTTCAGGAATTGGCTGGTGGGAAACACACATGTGCAGAATTCACACACACACACACACACACACACACACACACACACACACACACAACACAAAGTAAAGACGCACAACACCAAAGTGCTTCGTTGAGTGACGGCACCTGACAGGCTTTGGTGCGCCGCTCATAATGCGAGGAAACCGGCGGCGGCCCGTTTGTCTTGACTTCCTGCAGCCCGCTGGTAATGTGGCCCAGCTGCCTGCCGGCCATGTGACGTCACCTGCATCCATCCAAATCCCAGCATGCATTGTGCGTTTGCACTCGGGCCAAACGTTCACGAACCTCTGAGTTACAGGAAGAAAAAAAAAAATGAAACGTCCAGACCCATTGCATTGTAAAACAATCTCATGCACATCCAAATGCATGCCTCAGACCAGGTGGTGTCGTGACCTCTTATTAGGCACATGCGGGCCAATCAGAAGCCAGAGAGAAAGTCAGACCAGCGCACCAGTTAGAAATGTTGTAAAAACAACAACAACAACAACAACGACAGAAGAAGAAGTGTGAGTCTTTGTGTGTTTGCAAACAGTGGCGTCGGTTTTCTTCTGAATGCTGTGCTGGAATTATTGATGACACACTTTTCAGTCGAGCTGAGCTCATCAGTCTGGTCCACGGCCTTCAGGTTGCCGTCTGGACACAGTGATGCTGCACTTCACGGAAGGGAAAGTGCTGATTCAGATCACACCTGCTGCTTCTCCTTCACTCCACCCAGCTGGGATGGAGCCCAGTAGCCCCGACCCTGAGAGCTGGAGAAGTGATGAACAGTGTTGGTGAGTAACCTATTACTGAGTAATCCACTACTGTAAGTAAACTACTTTTTGAGTAACGGAGTAATGTAACTATATGTTAAGAGGACAGAGGCAATGTTTGGAATTGCAAAATTTGCTACTTTGCAACTGTTAATTTATCGTTTTTAAGTAATTAGATTAAAAAGATTACTTATGAAACAAAGTAGTTAGAGAAGTAATTAGATTACTTTATTAAGGAGTAATCAGTAGTTGCATTACTTTTATGGAGTAATCCCAACAACACTGGCGATGAAGATGGATGGATTGTTTCTTCCAGTTGAGTTGAGTATTAGAGTGTAAAAGTATTTACATACATTAAAAAAAAAAACATGAAACATATAGAAATCAGAATGTAAATGAAAATTCCCTCCCTGTGTTATCTGGAGACATAGAAGGAAAAAAAGGCCTCAGTCTGAAGCCTGCGACGTTTAAAGCTGCACCTCCAAAACCTGCGAGTCTGGTGTCAAGTGTTGGAGAGGGCGCGACTGCTGCTGTGAACAGGACTCCCTCCAGGAGGAGGACGAGGAGGAGGAGGTGGTGGTGAAAGAGGAGGAGGAGGAAGAGGTGGAGGACAGGCGGCGAGGGGGAACGTGAGAAAGTGAGCAAAAGCAGGAGCTGCGAGCCGACGGGCCGACGGGCGCCGACAGCCTCGGAGCAGCAGACCGTCGATGAATCTCATTAACGGGGCTTCGCTAATCAGCAGCTGAAGGCCGTCCTGCTCCGCTCAGCGCTGCTCCGCTCCCTCCTCTGCCTTTGATTACACTGACGCATAAATTGACTTCTTTTCTTTAATGAAATGGAGAAAGCGCCGTGTCTTTTTTCCCCCCAAATTTATTTATTTATTTATTCTTTCTCTTTGCTCCCGCCAGCACCCAGCGGGCCGACTGTTCACGCTCAAACACAGCAGGCTTTCATGTTCCGAGACGCCCATCACAGCAGCCCAGGCTTGTTCTCTAATATTTCATCACACAAACTCGTCACAGGGGGGCCAGGAAGGAAGAAAACACCCTGGTCTAAAGATGAATCAGCTCAGTTCATTTGGATCAAGTCTTTCGGACCATCTTTAACCATTTTGGTGTTTTTTTAATGCTCCAACGTAAAGGTCCAGTGTTGCACTTAACTGGTATTGCCCAACACTTTTCATTGAACTCCCCTATAAATAATTAAAGGCCATCCTTTTCAGAGAGTGTCTTCTAAAACACACCGTTCTGTATATAAGTCAAATGTCACGAAGTGCACTGATATATCTCACAGATTAGTGACAACACCTCCAGCTGGCTACGTTTTAGCAGGAAGCTGCAAACAGAGGGCTAAACAGGCCGTTTTCTTTCTGGAGTTTGGTGGGTAGTAAATAGCATGAGGCCACTCTACTCTACAGGGCGGTCTGGGGTAAAACTTGGAGATGGACAGAATGAGGTACCTTTGATGGATCCGTCTGCTCCAACTGGCCAATTGCAGGACAGGTAGATGCAGTTGAGGAAACAATCTGAGGCTCGAGTGCATCAATTTGGATGTAATCGAAACCAAGCCAGCAGGGCAGCTCGACCTCTGAGACGCTACAGGCTGAAATCTTTACAGGAAGTCAACTTGAAAACCTCCAGAATTCGCCCAAACCAACAGCTGACTGGACCAATCGGTGTGTTTTGAGGAGGAGGAGGAGGCGGGGCTACAGCAAGGGTTTAATTGGGATTCAACAGGAAACTGCAGTGTGGAAACTTTTATCGGAACTGGACGAGGCTTCCTCACTGGGAGAGAAGTGAAGACCTGCACTGCGGGTGCATCCGGTTTATCAAAACATCGAACCCTTGCCGAGATCCCGCCTCCCTGCAGCGACAGCCAATAACATCAAAGACATCATCACATCATCCTGATCTCCAGAGGACAGCGGGATGTTCGGGGTCAGTCTGACAATACGACCCCCTCCCCCGAACGAGGATGTGCTCCCCCTGGAGACCAGGAGGTGTCACGCGACGGGCACCCGACAGGAAGCCCATTCAACAGGAAGCGCCTGCCTCGCCGGGGGTCGCTCGCTCGCTCGCTCGCCCCTCCTGTTGATCTGCCCTGCGCTCGCTCTCCACCAGGACGCCGCTGGCAGACGTTCCCGCTAATATTTAATCTCCCTCGGAGAGATCGGCTAGCACAGCATGAAAAAAGAGGGAGAGAGTGGAGAGAAAAAAACATTTGGATGCGAGGGGTGCCAGAGACTTCTGTCCCCCCTCAGCCCGCCACCCCCTCCCTCCTCCGCCGCCGCACATGCTCATTCCTTAATCATGATCCTCCGCCGCCGCCGCTGCCAATACTGCCGAGTCTGAAATCCCACAGTCTGCCTGGCACGGCCCAGCGCCTGGTGACGCCTCGTCGATCTCGCCGACATCTGACAGAGTGACTAATGGGCGACTGGAGTCGATCCCCCCCGCCACCACAGACTCCTCCACCCCCCGCCCCCACCCCCACCCAAAACCAGAGGAGTGAAGCCGCTCTCTTGGCCGTCTTAGTATCAGTCCCTGCTTTGATAGAACAGTGCTGACGGTCTGATGTACTGCGTGTCCCCTACTGACGTCCCCCACATCTCCCCCCCCTGCTCCTATCCCTCTCTACGCCCTCCTCCCCCACCTCCCCGCCTTCCCCTGCAGAGCCTCCACCGTCCCGGAGGCTCTTCCCGGTTTGTGTTGCTGCCACCGAACCGGCAGATAAGATAAATAAATGGCACGAGGGCCCCGTGGAGGAGAAGAATCTGCTGCTGCTGCTGCTGCTGCTGCTGCTGCTGCTACCGCCGCTGGGGGACGGAGAAGTCGTCAGTCAGAGGAGTCGGAGGATGCCTGCTGGGAAGAAAATGAGAGACGACGCGTTGGGCCTCGGGTGACCCGAGTGACGGCAGCCGGTGGTGAGCTCGAGCCGCGGTGCTGCGACGTCATGCAGTCGCTCAGATGTGATTTTAACGTGCAAACATTTGCAAGCAGTTAGCAGGGAGAGATCACTGACGACGACAACAACAACAACAACAAGTAGATCGACTCCAGAGCTTGACTCCAGACTGTGTGGCTGATAAACTGTGTGATTTGCAGCTTTGACCTCTTGTTAATACACAGACCAAACCTGGAAACGTCTGACTTCTCTGACTAGGAGCCCTTTTTAGTTTCTCTTCGTGTGAAATTATGCAGCATAACGCCACCAAGAGCGAACAATTAATTTCCCCCCCATAAAAATCCCCTCCAAAAAATTTATCTCAACCAGCTTTGAAGCTGAATCTTGGCCGCTGTGGTGCAGGCTCGTGTGAAATGAATCTGTTGGCAGGAAAATGTGAAGAAAACATTTTTTGGGGATTAATTTGGGATTTATGGGAGAATTATTTCTCTGGCCAGTTAATTGTTGATAATCTCCAGTTTTTCCTGAGAGTTAAGGTGCCACATGCAACATTTCTGTTTGCCGCGCCAGGTGTTGATGTATTGATCGTGCAACATTCCACCTCACGATTAAAGATAAAAGGCACAGTGTAAAGCATTTAAAGGGACTTGTGAAGAGGTATAGACCAGATATTAGACCACTGCTGATAAACTTGCACAGTCAAATTGCACAGCAGTAAACTGGGACCAGCACTAACATTGTTTGTAATGCACTTTCATACCACTAGATGTCACTAAATCTCACAGACCAGGCCTTTTTTGGATAGGCTCTGCCGTTTCCTTGTTCTCGTGTTTGTGCTCTTACAGTTCCTCAGTGCCCTGCCATTTTTTTTTTTATTTATGCCTATTTTTTTTTATTACTGTTTCTGGGTTGTGGGGATTAATAACCTGTATATGTTTGGGCAGGTGGATTTTAATTGCTGTTTTTTTTATTTATTTTTTTATTCTTTATTCTATTTTACTTTAATTGTTGTCAATCACCTTGGGTTGTATTTTTTGTATAAAAGGTGCTTTACAAATAACATTCGATTTGCTTTGATTTGAATTTAAAAAAAAAAGGTTTCTGAAGATGTGGACTTTACAGGAGAGGTCGTTCAAACATTTACGAGAAGTGCTGCAGCCCGGTGCAGTGGATCAATCCAGAGAATGTTTCAAACCGAAGAAGAGTTTCTTCACTGTGGAATCAGAGATAAAAATCAGCCTGCGTTGGAAATGAGTCGACACAGAGGGAATGCATTATGTGATAGCGCTTTGCAGCTCGGTGGACAGTTCACAGAGAAATTGCCATCGTTTGAGTCTGCAGACAAATAAAGTGTTGAGAGGAAAACAGATTTTTTTTTTCCGTGCATTCAGCAGAGTGTGAGGGCCGGAGCCAAAATGCATCAGCCTCCATCTGCAGAGAGTCAGCATCCCTCTGAGCGGCGGAGCTCAACAGTGTGCAAAGGAAAATCAAGAAGAGATACAGCAGCAGCAGCAGCAGCAGCAGAAAGCAGGGATTACGTGGAAAGAAAGAAAAAGTGTGAACATCCACCCACAACAATGTGCTGCAAGGCTCCGGTGTGAGGGTGACAGGTGCATTATCATAGGTTAATGAGAAGCCTGGTGCTGCCTGCGGCTGCAGTCAGAGGAGCTCTGCCTCCACCAACACTACCATCAATCAGGTCACACACACACACACGCGCACACACACGCAAACACGCAGGCAGAGAGATGTGTTAACGCTACAGTTGCAGGCGAGCAAGCAAACCAACATCCTCGGGTAAGATACGCCATGTGAGCCGATGGAGGAAACACTGGTGCAACAACATCGTAGCGGCGCATCAGCGGGCAGAGATTAGAGGCGGAATGATGAGATATTTACAGAACAATGAGAGACAATTAGCAAAGTGGTTGGCAGCCCTCAGGTGTGATCAGGATCAGATGGTAACCACAGCAGCCACTCATCTCTGCAGAAATAGCAGCAGCCGCCGCAGCAGCAGCAGCAGCTGTGCTCGCCGGAAGGCGCTGACGGCGTTTCAGCTCGCTCAGATTCTCATCACGGCAGCCAGGCCGACACTTTACGGAGCCATTTTCATTTCTGAGGTCGTGCGATTCCACCGGAAAATCGTTTAGCAGCGTGAAGGATGAACTTACAGTGTGAGGACAGCAGGACCAGCAGCAGCAGCAGCAGCAGCCATGTTGCCCGTGGCCACGTCCACACGGCCTTTACCGAGTACTTTGCCCCGTGGTAATTATTTTCCTCATTAAAGGGTAATTAGGAAAACGTCTTCCCTTGCAGTTTGCAACAAATAAAACTGAGAACATCAAGAACAGAGACAATCAAGCGGGGAACCAAGTCGCTAAATCGCTGCCTTTATGTGTCAGTCGTTAAACTTGCTGCGGTTGCTGGTGGACTTTGGATTTATTTCACATATGAAGCTTGGAAGAAAGTAAAATGTTTCAATTTAATCATCTTCATTTAATCAGAGACAAACCAGCCAATGCAGAGACTCATCATTGCTCAGAACAACTGGACGACCTCTTCTCTCCTCTCCTGCGCACCTGAAGCTTGCCCTCTCACCTGCAGGGCAGACGCAGCGGAGCTGCAGCAGCCATTCCCCAGGTCTTCGCTCAACTTCAGTGTCTCCGCGTGCAGAAGAGGTCGACCAGTCGCTCGCTCAGTGATTCATCCTTCGACGAGGACTGCCGCCGCCGGGCTGCAGGACTGTTGGAGGAGCTGATGGATCCACCTCCAGATCTTTTCTACCAGGCCAGCGTGTGATTCACCGCTGAGCAGATGAGGCCTGGCCTGGGAGGTCACCTGGGCCGGACAGGGGATAAAGCTGGCTTGTTGTGTTAACATAGTGAAGCAAAGGAGTGATGTGTGTTTGTCAGATCTCTTCTTTTATTCCCCCACACATGAGCCCAGAGAGAGAGGTTGAAAACAGGAAGACAGGTCAGCGTGCTGCTGCGGAGGTGAGATCCACTGCTGAGTGACTCTGAGGCATCTGTGTGTGTGTGTGTGTGTGTGTGTGTGTGTTGTCTGAACATGTTGATGAACAGGATTGGGGGGGGTCACACACACACACACACACACACACACACACACACACACACACACACACACACACACACACACAGCCCAGTTTGTCAGCAGCAGTGAAGCGGAGAGCAAAGGAAAACATGTCGATTCCAAGGTAAACACAACATCCTGGTCTCATTTGCACGGACGGCCGGCACGCCTGTGATCTCTGTCATAATTAAAACAAACAAACAAACAAATAACAAACATAAAACATGCTGATGTTGAAAGTTTATTTGTTCCAAATGTCGACATGAATCTTTCACTTTAACTATTGTTTTTCTCTCTCTTTTAGCTCATGATGATGATGATGATGATGATGATGATGATGATGATGATGATGATGATGTTTTCCCTTTCTTAGCCTATAAATATTCTATATTTTCTTTCTCTTTTTTAAATAAATGTAATTTTCCTTCTTTTGCACTGTATTGTTGCTGTAATTGTGCCAATTTCCCCAATTTGGGATGAATAGTCTTCTTCTAGCAAAATATAAAGAAATAGGGGAAGGTACCGTTTATGTCTGGTCTGAGCGTGTTTGCTTGCCAGGGGAGCCCAGTTGCAGCACTTCCTCCTCCATCCTTAGTGCTGATTACGGCAACACGTATATCTTAGATAACTTTACATTTTGTGCATTTGATTGTGATTCTATAGTTTTCATAGATAGATAGATAGATAGATAGATAGATAGATAGATAGATAGATAGATAGATAGATAGATAGATAGAGATCCAACATCTGTTTTCTTATAATCCTCAAAAAACTTTGGAGGGCTTCAACCGGCTTTGTGGGAACTTTAATTTAATTTGCCTCTCACAGATTCCACAGATGTTCCCCGGAGCTGATGTCTGCAGCTCGGAGCACAAGGCTGGATCTCCCTGAAGAGTTATCCCCCCGAGACACCACTGAGCCGCCGCTCATTATTCCGGGGTTAAGTGTGGAAGAGAGGAGTGCAAGCAGATCAGGGGATGGGGGTTGTGTTCCGGGGTTGTGTTGTTTTAGTTGAAAAGCGGGGCTGCTTCAAGTCCTTTTTACAGAACGAGCTCTTTGCAATTAGATATCAGTTTGATATCAGCCTGAAAATAATGGATGTGAAGCCCCTTTGTTCTGTTCAACCACTGGACATTCTGAGGGCATTAGAGAGAACACACAGAACAAAAGTGGGTTCAGTTGGTTTGTGATGTCGATGCAACACGATGAAATAACCACAAACAAACCTGCAGCTGCGAGACGAAAAAAGATCTTTCATAATATTCCCCACACACACACACATCACGGATCCGCTGTGACTTGCACGGTCGAAGTTAATCAAACACTGCCACCTTCTGGTAGCTAATGGTACAGTACCTGCAAGAGACGGTTCAAATGTTCGCTGCAGTTGCTCGAAGTGCGAGACCACCAGTCACCATGAGGCGTCTTGAAGATTTAGATTTATTGACGCTTCTCAATAATATAAAAGACATTTTTAACAACATGGCATTACAGGTAAACAAATATTTTTTATTCTACATGGAATATTCTTTATTTTAAAAAACAAAACTTTGAACGTATAACAAAAAAGCCTTCATGTCTCATTAAGTTAATTTTTTTTTTTTTTTTTTTAATCTAGCGGCTTCAGCCAAGTGAAAATCAGATACAGACTCCTCCCTTTTGAGTTCAATCAAGATTAAATTTGCAGCTTAAATCCTTGTTTAACCACTTTGTCCCTTTTGCCCACACTTTTGTCCCTTCTTTAATCATCATCAATCGTCACTAATGTGGACTTTAAGGGCAGGTTCACAGTCAGACTGTGCCAGAACCTTTGTTGAACTCAGGTTGAACAGGGATGACAGGTGGACTCTCCAACCGCTCCAATTTCTCCCATTCAGATCGAATTTGTGCTGATGAGTTGCTGCGGCAGTGACTCTCTGAGCATCAGGACCCTCGGACGGGAAACCGGGAACAATAGCACGTCCAAAAGAAGGACATGTGGGTGAGCGAAATGTTGAACGAGCACCGCCGACCTCCGGCTTGAGTCACGAGCACAGTTGTAAAAATAAAATAAAAAAAGATGACACAAGAATATATATATATATATATGTACATTTAAAAAAAGACTTACTCAACACATTACCGACTCTAACTCGATGCAAAACTAGTCATCTTGGAAAGCTAGCGGCGGCTTCGGCTGGCAGCGGGACACGCCCGGTGGAGCTGCTGGGTGTCGGCGGAGGTTAATATCAGGGCTGCTGATGAAAGAGAGGAGCCCTGCAGCCCACCGACCGCAGCAGCCCAACCCTGCCCTGCACCGCTGCTCCACAAACACCAGCTGCACCATCGCACAGCCTCCGCCAGCCTCCACCGGCCCCGCCCACGGAGCTGCTCCAGGACCCAGGCTCACCCAGAAAGTCACTAAAGTGCTCTTCTCTTCTACCGTATGAAGCGCTCCTTCAAGGTGGAGGAAAACAAAAAAAAAACAACACGTCTGGGATCATTTTGCAGAGGACTCAACTAAAAATGACAAACATCCCCTTGAAATATCAACTGATGAGAGACAGCAGCAGGCCGCGGGGTTGGAGGGCCCAGAACTCATCCAGCTTGAGTGAGATGAGTGAGACGTGTGTGCGTGTGCGTGTGGATGTGTGGGGGTGTGAGAAATCTGTGCAGCTGCTGAACAAGCTTAAATGGTGGAAACAGCTGTCTTAATTTGTGTTTGTGTGTGTGTGTGTGTGTGTGTGCGCGCGTGTGTGTTAGAGTGTAAGACAAGGAGACAATTAAACAGAGAGAGAGGAAGAGTAGAAGGGAGGATAAATCTGTCCATCCGTGTGTGTGTGTTGGTGTGAGCGTATGCATGTGTGCGTGTGTGTGTGTGTGTGTTGCGATGGCGCCGTCCTCTGCTCAGTACTTGGGCACTTTGGTGTAGTCCTCCTGGACGACGCTCTTGCACAGGCACATGGAGAGGATCATCCCGAGGAGCTGCAGGGAGTGATGGAGGTCGTCAGTTCTTCGATCAACGTGAAGGAGCGACAGTTTCAATAGACTGATTTCTAAGACCAAATATGGGACAAGTTGACCCAAGTTGAAGAACAAGTTTTCACAGGTAACGTTCAGAGGTGCAAATCACAATGAACAGCAGATGGCATCAAAACTCTTGCTGCAGTTGTCCATGCCTCATGTCTCTGGATGTTTCCTCACTGACAGGTGCAGCTTCATGTTAGCTTTGCTAAGGCAAACACAATCGCTAAGTTCATCCGTGACTTCTTTCACTTGCTTGTTAGCTATGGCTAATAATTTGCAATGTCACAGTGAGCCACCATCAGTTTTAGCAGGAAGTCCAAAAGGAACGGCTCCACAGGTGGTTGTAAACAGAGGGCTAAATCCACTGTTGTCTGCGTTGCATTGTAAATGCTGTGAGGATGCTACACTGGGATGAAGCATCAGGCTGTCAAGCCTCCATATCATGGCCATGTTTTTAGTATGAAACAGAGCCTCTGACTGAAGTTTCTAAGAGGACAAGAACACAATTCTGAAATACCTCCACCACAGCCACGCCCACACAGATTCCCAGGATGATCCCGCAGTTTTCCAGAAGCCATTTCTCCACGCTGGAGATGCAGCCCTGGAGGGAGGAAGGGGAGGAGGAAGAGGTGAGGAGAAACACGGCACAGAGGAGGAGACGCACAGCCGCAGCCTTTTCAAAACACCGCTGTTGGCTGGGCGTTCATGCCGCCGAGGGGAAGAACAACACGGCTCCGTCGAGCCCAGGAAGTCTGAGGCGTCGGAGGGTTTGTGGAACACGCAGCGGCCTGGAACAATGGAGCCTTCCTCCTGTTTGTTCAAATCACACAGAACAAAATCGCTGTGCCCGGCCAGGCCGAGGCTGGCAGGCTCACACACTCTTGAGCCACACCCACTGTAATGAGTGAGGGGCGGAGGGGGCGGGGCGGTGGCTTAAGCCAGACCACCCACTCCTCCATCAAGGCAAATGTATGTATGAATGTAGGTATATATGAATCAAAGGCTGCCGTTGGCCTCGTTGAGGATGGGCTGTCGACAAGTACAGTTATATATATTAAATACTACTTGTACTATTGCTACTACTACTACTACTACTACTATCTCATGGCCCTGAAGGGTCGGAGGGCATCCAGAGATGATCTGCTGAAGATCATCTGTGGAGATGGAGATGAAGATGTGCCTTTGCGCCTTCGTCAGAAACTCATATCTGCAAATTCATTGAGCCAAACACTGAATGAAGCTATTGTGTCCCTTCTGACAGCCGCTAGCGTCCACTCGGTAGATCAGCTTCGTCATTCGCTTGCTCACATTTTTGCCTGTGCAAACCTTGAGTGAATCAGGTGTCGGTGAACCTGCAGCGGGGGAACGTGTGTTCGTGGCTGGCAGGTATTTCACGTTGAAGCTTCATCTTAACATCAGTTAGGACAACACAAGCGGCAACTTTCCATATAGTTTCACCAGTCACAGATGTAGATGAAGAGAAAATGTTTGGCCGTACCGTTTCGAAGATGGGCAGATCCGTGGACAGGTGCTCACACAGACCCACGAGTCGGATGTCCGAGCCGGGCAGCGACGCGTTGCGGCAGGAGCACGAGTAGAGGTTCTGGGAGCTGTTCTTGATCACCAGGTTGTCAGACCAGTTGCCGGGATGTGTCCAGCCGCAGCACTCCATCTGGTGGAGGAACGACGGGAGAGAAAAGGGGATTAAGTCAGGAGATGAGGTTGAGGCTGAGAAGCACATAAAAATGCAGTTGCTGTTTTTTATTTGCTGAAAACAGCAGTCCAAGGCAAATGTCACCGTTTAAGAATTCCAATAATGGGTCTCTTCCTGGCTGCAGACAAAGATAAGGAGCAGAGGCTTGGCCACAATAAGAGGAAGTAAGAAACAAGAACATTTGCTTTCTGCAGAATTGTTTTGTTTGCCTCAAACTAATGATTCAAATGGCAAAGCTACTTTAAAGTGCAACTAAAAGTTCCACACATCTTCAAGTCATGCAGATACCTTGAACATAGCTCCGCCTCTATCCAGACTAAATGCAAGTCAGACAAAGTCTGAACTGAAACCAAAACTCTGGCAGTAGTTTGGTAGTTTCACTGCGGTTCATTAAAATTGAGAAACAGGCACAAGCTGCTGGGTTGCTGTGAAAAACATTGAATGTTTTAAGCGTCATCAGACCAGCTGCCTCCAGACAGCTGAGAAGGTTCATGTCACATCTCATAGTTGTTGGTGCTGATCAACTCACCGTCCTCTGAACGTAGTCCCAGGTGTGTTCTGTGGTCCTGTTCAGGCCAGTGTAGTTCACAATCATGCCCTTCATGATGTTGGACATCTCGAATTTCAGCTGGAAAGAACGAGATGAAAAAACAATAACATTTTTGGTGATGCGTAGATTTGCTGCTAAAGACAATATTTTAGACTTTAGACTTACAACAGCAAAAACGAACATCCAGAGCACTCAGCAGCTGAGTTTAAATAGTAAAAATACATCCTACAATGACATGCGTGTTAGTTTGTGTTGCACTGCACCACTTTCTGGAAGCAGCTCAAATCACAAGAAGAGTACGATGAAAAAGCATGAGGTGGTTTTGAAAGTGTGACCTATTTAAACACTGCCGCAAAATTTGCTGTCGAAGATTCCCAGGAACTCCGCCAGAGGTGACCCAGGTCCACCTTTGACTGAGGGTGTGTTTCCACTGGCTCTACACGGTTAGTGCCGGCCTACTCGGTACCGAGCAGGGTTTCCACTGGCTTGGTTACCACCTGAGCGTGGGCGGAGTTACGGCTGCACGGCGGACCGAAGGTCCCTGGAAGATTTTTGTGCCTTCTGTGTCCCTGAAACCATAGGCTTGACTTTTTGTGTTGACCATGTTTTTGTTATTTCGCATGACATTTTAGTAGGGCTTTGAATGATTTTGATATTTTGATAGGATATTTTGCTTGCCCCACTTTTCAGTGTGCGCTAAACTGGTGCAAATCAACCAATTTATGATGTCACAGAGGCCACAGACACCTATGCAAAGTTTTCAATCTCTAACTGAGGGCTGATCTGCTGCTTCAAAGTCTATGGCAGTAATTTAATTACACAAGGCTGCACGTAAAATGATCAGAAGTCATTGGAATAATGTGGGAGCGTCGAGGCAGCTACAGGTCTAAGCAGCTGAAGAACACGCATGCGAACATCTGAGCTCGCTGAAGAACTCGCAGGCTGCGGCAGAAGTGGGCTGGAGCGCGGCTCCGTTTGGGTGGGTGAGACCGCAGGGCGGCCGCTGCACCGATCCTCCTTCACAAGTACACAGGACGTGAGCCACTACCTCACCCTTTTCTGGGAAAGGGCACCACCCTGCCCTGTGGTGAGCTTTAAACACAGGGAGCGTGCCTGAATCCACATGCACGCACGCACGCACGCACGTATGCACGCTGCAGGGCTGACGGCTGAGGGAGCGACCGAATGAAAAACCAGGCCAAGAGGCTGCTGTGTCCAAGCACGACACTCCCTCTGCACAGGCAGAGCAAACAAACACGGCAGCGGCGCCTTTTGTTTTCGACTCCTGCTGTGACTGATCGGGCCGCTGATTATAGAGGCAAAAAAAAAAAAAAAACCCCTCAGCAATCAACGGCGCTCGCAGAGGCCACCTGCAGACAGGCCAGTCAGTGCTTCGAAACGCTCACGTAATCAAGCTGGACGAGGAAAAACACAGGCATTTTCATCTCTTCAGGCATATCTGAGAAAACACTTTTAAGTTTGACTCGAAAATGCAAAAGCCTCTATTACAGAGCGACAATGTGTGGCTCCCTGCATGTGACTCTAATCACTGTTCTTCTGAATCACCGTCTCCTCGGGTCCTTGTTTATCTCTAAATATACATGGCAATGTATATATTATGTGTATAAACTTCAATCGTCGCATGAAGCACTATATGAACACTAATGTTATCCTAACTTGCATTTCCTTTCTTTGCGAAATCGAATAAAAAAACAGAATGGTGGCACAGTCACAGGGAACTTTCAGTGAGAGTTTTACTTCCTTAAGTCGTACACGCTAACATTCTTTCCTTTTACACTGACCGAAGCAAAAACTGTGTTGTGTCAGCTGCCTGCTCGCTCGCTCGCTCGGCCAAGACAAACTTATGAGCGAATGAAGGCAGTCGCAGGAGTGAAAGAGGGAAAGTGGAAAAGGTCAGCAGACTGCAGGCGGCGCCTGCGTGACCGATTCAAAACAGAAAAGCGGGAAGTGAAATTCAGTCGGCGACTTCTTACCCGATCTCTCTGGAAGTAGATGAGAACCCCAGCGGTGACCTGGGCGATCAGGATGAGCAGCAGGCACGTAAAGTACTGGAGGTCAAGAAAAATAGAAGGTGAGTCAAGGGAGGAAGAGTTTCTTTTATTTATAAAAACAAAACTAAAATAACCGTACAAATGAAACTGACATTGAACTGACAGATGACATTTTCAAAGCACGTACATTCAAACAAAAAATGTCAAGCAGTCGCAATAGTATGAAATACTAATTCGGAAGGACTTCTGTTTGTTCAACAACTGTTTTTTTCTTTTAACAGAGCAGCTTATGGCAACAACAGAAAGCTGCCTACTTACTCAGATATCAACAACACACAACTCATTAACTAGCAAAAATACTGGACAGTTATAATGTGAATGCAAATACCACAAATAAATATCAAAGTTGCTGTGGGTTCAGCACTCTGAGGATAGCATTCAGTAGCAGGTCCAGTATTACCTTCAGTTTCACAGTGTGTGTGTGTGTGTGTGTGTGTGTGTCAATATAGTATTTATAATTCAGTTCTGCTGCACATTACTGTCAGGCAGACAACTTCACCTTCCCGTTGTTAGCGCTTCAGCTTAGATGCTTAAATCAAATCCCAGCGGGAAGAAGGAAAGCTAACAACCTTCTATCCGCTCGCATTTGGGTCTTTCCACAAACCCTGCTGCTGCTGCTGCTGCTGTGTGTGTGTGTGTGTGTGTGTGTGTGTGTGCGCGTGCAGCAGCCAGCTGGTCACTGTCAGTGGGGGGAAGTGGAGAAGTAGGTCACGGCAGCTCTTCAGTTAACCCCCAGCAGGTTTTAACGCTGGTCGGGGTCATGAACCCCCCTGCCCCCCTGCCTGTTCATGTTGCACCCCCCCCCCTGCATCTGACTGGCTTTATCCCCCATCGCCCACCAGGATCCACACATGCTGCGAGCCCTGAGCCCTGAGCACGGAGGCCGCACGTAAGCTGCACTGTCAGCAGGAATCTATCAGGCCTCCTTAGTCAGCCAGGCCTCGACGCACTGCGGTGAACGATTTGCTCTAAAACACATTAGGGGTCCACGCCGGCTGCTTGTAACATGAACTAGACTTTGCCTGGCAATGTGTTTTTCCGTTCAGCGCCGAGAATTAAAAAAAAAAAAAAAACGAAAGAAAGAAGCAGTCCCTCACCAAACCCAGCAGGCAGCGGATCTCGTAGATGGCTCCGATGCAGCCGAAGAAGCCCATGGCCATGGACAAGGAGCCCACCGCGATCAGGATGTAGGAGGCCACTTTGACCGTGTGGGAGGATTCCTCTGATGGACAGAGACGGAAAAAAGACATGAGTGCAAAAAAACAAGAGTCAGTTTAATTTGATCAATTTATCAGTTCAACTGGGAGAAATTAAAGGCGATGATTCACCGCGCGCATCATTAACTTGTCTCGTCTAACGTCAGCGCATTTATTTTTCTAACACAACATTATTTTAACAGGCCACTGGAGGGAGCTGGACCGAGACAAGTCGAGAGAGCCGCCACCGCCGCCGCAAGAGGAATAGATTTGCTCGCTGGTATGTCGAGAGCTCCGTGAGGGGGTGAGAGACCCGGCCTGGAGATGGATGAGAGGGTTGGCACGGCGATAGCGTGGAGCGGCGACGTGGCCGTCTGCTATCTGGAGGTGGAGGAGCTCCAGAGAGGAGCTGGAGCTGCACGAGGGGAAGAAGCATCTGGGCGACGGTAAAGACTTCCAGAGCCGGAGCAGCCAGCCAGACTTATCAGAGAGCTCTCTCGCTCGCTCACCTCCTCGCTCGCTCTCTGCCGGCCAGGCCTTTGGTTGAAGAGGCTGACGCAACAGCGACGGGCGCCTCGTCAGCTCCTCGGCTGGCACACTTCACTCCAGAGCTCAGCAGTTTCAACTGGCCGCCAGTCCCTCCGTCACACTGGCAGCTGGTTCTGTTCTGGCGCAACGTTGCCTCTCCAAACACGACTGCGGCCGCGTCAAAAGAAATTAAAGGACCTCCTCTCCCCCACCCGCCGGCCTCACACACACACACGCACGCTGTGATGATGTGCGACACGTGTTTACCTAACGTCGCTGGAGAGCCATAATGACAGTTATTACCCTGCTGGTGCGCCGCCGTGAGGATCACCACTTTCTCCCCGGCCGTATTTAGTCAATAGCACAGAGTCTCTGTGCGAAGGAGGAGTGGAAGGTCAAACCCCCGCCCTTTTCTTTCTGCGTACATCACATCACATCACAAGCTGGTTAATTGTGGGAAGCGCAGCTGAGACGCATGTTTCCCCCTGCAGCCCCGGCGATTAGAGGAGGAGGCTTGTTCCAGTAAAAAACGCGGCAGCAGGGGGCAGAAATGTCAAACAACGCCGAGGCAAACCTCAAAATACATCCCGGCTGTGACCACTTCTGGAGTTTCTAATTGGGACGTTTTTTTCTGTGGGGAGGAGGAGGAGCTGGAGTAGGGGGAGGAGGAGGAGGGCAGCAGCCTGAAGGCACCAAACCACTTAGTAGAACCGTGTTGTAACGCTGCTCTTGTTGTTGGATGTTTTATTACTATTTTCTGTGTTTCCAAGCTCACTTCAGACTTGACAGACTTGAAGTGTTTCCCCAGACCTTCGGCTTGTCAACGACACAGGGTCGCTGGACGGGCAGCAGCGTTTCTGTGCTGCGGTCAGTTCTTTTTCTCTCTCTCTCTCTCTCTCTCTTCTCGAGTCAGTGTGACTTTGCCTGCTCACGCCGCTCTTCTGTCGTGTAACACGGCAAAAAAAAAAAAAAAAAAAGGTCTGCCGCCGCATACGGTCTCCCCAAATAGTCGACTGGGTGGTTTCCATGAAGTCCTTTTTTCTTTTTTTTTTCCCTCTATTTAACGAGGCAGGAGCTGCGGCGCTCTGAGGCCGAGTCTTTCTGTAAACATGACGGGAGCCACATGCTGCTGTGGAGCAAAGTCAAGTGAAGAGAGGGGGGGGCCAGATTTAAAAAGACAAACGTGTGAGATTAACCAGCTCTCTTAGTTTTGTAATAATGAAAAAAACCTGCCACGTCCTCCTGACAGACTGGGTTTTTTCCACGACTAGAAACACATCTGCAGTTCCGTACTTTGCTTCGCTGAATTTTCTGGGTCACAGACTCTGTTTAGAAACCAGCGCAAGTCAGAGGGAGACATTCACGGCATTATAAGACTGAGCTTAAAATATTAACATCTCTGTACTGAAACAAAGCGGCCTGAACAAGAAAAAAAAACAAGCTCACACAGTAACTCTCAGTCATGCCGACAGCTGCAGAGGCTTCTATTAATAAAACTCAACAAGAATGGAAACAGATCCTGTTTATGGCGAAGCGATGGTACAGCTTCAGAAGGGGGACAGACAAAGTCAATAAACAGAGCGTCGCTGCTTTTTGTTCCACAGCAGGCCAGTGAGTTTGGGAAGAAAAAAAAAGGGGGAGCCGGCGAGGAAGGGTAGGAGGAGGAGGAGGAGGAGGAGGAGGAGTCTCTCGGTTGAGTCAAGTTCGAAACGCGCAACAAAAATACGCGGCGGGGAGAAGGTCAGGGAGCTGGACAGAGAAGGGGATATCCTCGGGGTCTCAGGGACGCAGGACCTCCACTATCTCCGGAGCAGCAGCTGGACTATCAGAACAATAAGTGCGCGTCTGGCCAGGCTGATGGATACTTTATGTTGATGACGCGGCGCTGCAGATAAGACGGCCGGGCTCTTCTAGGACCTTGGAAGGGATTCCACTCCGGCCGACTGACCTCCAACGCTCACAAAGACAAAGCTCAGTCCCAGCGGTCGGGACGCCAAGGCCAGATGTGGTCGCGCTTTGTCAAGATTCGAGCAGACTAAATAGACTAAATATAGATTTCATCTGCTCTGCTCAGGAAAAAAAAAAAATCTTACAAAGATTATGGTAAATAAAGGCAAATAAAAAGAATAATTAATATTGTATAATAAAGGGTTTTCTGGCAGCAATATGTGTCTCTAGCCTGTCTGTCAGTGAACTCCATCATTAACCTCTTTTGTCTGATGAACTTTCCAGAAGGTGTGTGTGCTGCTTAAACACACAACTATAGAAATGAGCTCTTTGTGATGTCACAAAAAGCACAGAATATTCGCAGACACCTCTCCCACGTTAAGAACAACAGCCAGACGCTAGAACCGATGCTTTTAGCGTTAGCAGCAAGGACGCTAAAACCCAAAAATCTTGCAGGATGACAATCTGAAAGTGGATATACCCGACCCAGAGGAGATCTTGGAGAAAAAACAAAAAACAATTTCTGACTTCCTGCACATTCTGCGGTAGCAGATAAAGAATTTCTCCACGGAGGCCTTGGTTAGGGGGAAACCTTCGCTGCAGCTCTCAGCAGTGCCCCATCTGGGAAGAACACACTGAGAGCATTTAGAAGACGATTTATGGCCGGCAAAGGTTTCCATTTGTGGATTTCATCCCTTTTTTTCCCGGGCCAGAGTGGAACTGGATTTGATTATGTTCTCGCCAGTGTCTTCGCAGTTAGACGGGGAGTAAGATAAACCATCAGCTGTGGCGAGGCTAATGAGTTTAGGGGAGAATACGAGTCTGAGGTCGGCTCTCTCTCCCCTCTGCCGCACGGCGGCTGCAAATAGTGGAGGTTCTGTGTGTGCAACTCTGCCGTCTGGGGAGCACAGAGTCATTCAAGTTCAACTCTGAGGAAACCGTGGGGGGCGGAGTCAAGTTATTTGAAGATACAGAATTAAAAAAACCTGAAGATTTTATTTTTTCTGGTCTTAAAGCTAGCATGTCTCCCAATGAACCAACTCCCTCGACCCTCACAGATTTCTTCCTCTGCTTGTATCTGTGTCTCAGCGTAAGAGCTTTCCCAGCAGCTCAAGACTGCAGAGTTCAACAGTAAATCACAATCATGGTTTGGTGCAAACATCCTCTTTGCGGCTCCTTGGGAATGATTCCTATGGGATAAAATTCCCAAAAGCAAAAGGGTGAACAAAAAAAAGAACAGGAAAGCACATATCTTGATCTCTAGCTCCCCTTCACTGCACTCTGGGGTGCTGAAATATAGAAGTGGTGACTGTTTGCTGAAAAGGACCCAGCAGTGTGTGTGTGTGTGTGTGTGTGTTTGACAAATAACACTCACGGAGAACAGCGATGAAGCTCTGGTTATCAAACAGGACCCAGAGGCCGAAGCCCATGATCAGGATTCCAAAGATCTGCAGGAAAAAGACATTAAAAAAAATCACGGTGGAATCAAAGATGAAATTCTCCACGACTCAATAATCTTTCACACAGTCAATTGAGAAACAACCTATTGTGATTCTTTGGGGGGAGGAAAGTGAAAAATAACATTTGGAATGTGATTGGAAGAACACTGTGTCAATCATCTTTCATAGACTCACATCATCCACATCCTGTCTTCACTGCCAACTTGACTCTTGCATCACTTCCTACCAATGTGACGGACAACATTTTTAATGTGCTTCACAGTTTCACGGTGGAAACTAACTGTTGCTAAAGTCAGTCAGGATGCAAAACTTATCGGGGACAGAAGCATAAAGCATAATTTTTTTCATTTTTTTTGATGGCATCCTAATGGAAGAATATTGACCGGTCCTGACAAAACTGCAGCCGCCAGCCATCGTTTACAAGCATTCAGCATCTCCATGTCAGTTGCAACTAATGTTGCAACTGACTATTGCCCCTGTTGTCTCACTGAGGCTGACTGGCCGGGGTCATATATGCTGAGTGGCGCAATAGAATTTCAGAAGGAGCTTTCAAGTTGCGCCACTGAGATCTAATCGTGAAATTGCAGCAGATGAGTGTCTTTGAAGCCGAACAATTTTGAATCTTGACGGTCACATTTACATTTTCAATAAGATATCATCCTAGACAGATAACTGCTGTTGTCAAAAATCTACTTTGCCGTCATTTGTCAGTGGGACGGAACCATCTTGGCATCTAAAAAGCTCCAGGAGATCCTGCTTCCCCTCAGTGTACCCTTCTGCGACGGGCAGAACTTCAGTGTAATTAAGAATGCCCCTTGTTTAGAGCATGTGTGTGTAATGAGGACCAAACACACGGACGGGATGAGAGGCTTCGTCGATTCGCCAGCTTCACCACTGGGATCCCTCGTCCCTCCTCAAAAAGCCCCAAACGGTCATTAAAGCCGCGCCGAGGAGCTGCTCGCTGAGGGGGAACTGCAGCCATCATTAGCCCACCACTTCCTGCCCCCCTCACCTCCTCCACTGGCTCAACCTCTTCACATGGACACACACACACACACACACACGCTTCCTATTACACAGTGTTTGTTAACTTCAAACGGCGCTGCGTCAGCTTTACAGCCAGTCTTATAGGAGAGTTCTGGGCATCCTCTCTCACATGAGGCAGCTTTAAGAGCCTGGTGCAAACAGCCTCACCCCCCACGACACGTACTATGTGTTGCTGCTGTGGTCAAGAGGAAAACAAGCAGAAATCATCTGCTGCCTGTGCTTTGGGGCTTTTTCTGCCTCCGAGCAGGTCGCTGGAGAACAATCATTTCTGTGTCTCCTGCGATACTCCAGTGAGGAGGAAGCTTGCACAAACAGCAACAGGTCTCGGGCACCACGTGGCTTTCATTATCGCCGCGTGTGTGTGTGTGTGTGTGTGTGTGTGTGTGTGTCTGCTTATCGTAGGCACACAACAGGGTCGCTGACAGAGCGCAGGGCCTTGAGAGAGAGAAAGAGAGACGCCAGCAATCACACTTGAAGTGACTGCACGCCAGGATGCGAAGCTGCAAAGCAAGGTCTGGTCAAATAAAAAAAAGAAGTAAATCACTTACAAAAAAGAGGAGGTTGAAGAGGAATAGAAAGTACTTGGTGACGGTGATGCATCCTTTTGCCATGGTGATGTCTCTAGATAGGGAAAAAAAGCAGAACATTGCAGTTATTTGCCTCAGATCAAGATAGAACAGCACGGTGCAGGTGTGTGAGAAAGCAAACAGACCTTCAAACACCTTGGACAAATATCAGCGATCATTAGGGATGTTGACAAATAAACAATTATGGATTCATTGTTGATTAAGAATTCAATCAATTAAATTTATTATAAATAAAACAGCCAGACTTTTCTGCTCAACCGGCCATTCCGTCACTACAGGCTTTTAAATGGGCTTTTATCCTTATGTCAGGGCAGTGCTGTCACGTGCCACCTGAATAGAAAACAAGCCTATAAACAAGTGAATCATCATTATGATTGTGCAGAAATGTAAGAACTTGCGGTAATGAAAACAGCCGCCGCTGACAAAAACGGAAGGAAACTAATGTGGAGACGAACTCGGCGAAAGTCTCGCAGTTTTCCAGTAATGGTGCTCTAGTAGGTGTTTCATCTTTAAAACTGTGACTGTGAGGCAAGGCTGCTGACGCCACGGAGGCAAAGCACAGTTGAGACAGTCTACTGTTGAATCAGAGCCTTGAAGGAAGCAGGAGCGTCTTGACATTATGGGTTTGGGCTCGTCCCACGTGTGTGTTAACGACAGGTTTACCAGTCATTCAAGACACAGCAGCGAGCGGCGTTTCCTCCGCAACAGACACGAGCCAAGTGACTTTGCAGTGAGTAACACGTCCCGCTGAGGAAACACCTGTAAGCCAGGCGGCCAGCACCACATGCTCGGCGCCGCGCGAACACTTCATGAAACTCCCGACGTGACACGACTCAGTCCGGCCTCCCAACCTCCAAAGAAAATATTGGCCACAGCCAGATATATTTTCCTTCGCTGGGAGCACTGAAAATACAACCAGCCATCGTGGTCACCGAGGACTCTCAAAATATCCTGGCAAGACCACTCGGATAAGGTGAACAAACTTTTCCGTTCTCTCAACTTTTGGTGCACGGAAACTTCAGTTTCTTCTGGAAATGTAAGAATGTGACAAAGGTTCGGAGGTTTTGTTGTCATTGCTGCAAAAGCAGAGGCGAGTCTGTCGTCTGTTAAAGCTCACTTGTAGATTAGTTCTTTAAATCTGCCTCGTCTTCATGAGAGATGATAGTAATAAGAACACGGGGAAACCCCAGTGACTCTATTTACCAAACACGCAGTGGTGTTTGGTAAAGTACTGTATTTCATTCTATCTGGGGGAAAACACTGACCTCGGAGCACTAATCTAATTCAGATAGCAGTCATATGACCAGAACATGCACTGAAACTATTCTTACCGGCAAACATACTTAACATATTTAGTATCGGGTCAGTTGAACAGTCACTTCCTCTATGTTTTTGCTCTTATCTAATCTTCCAAATTTGATTTGATGGGTAGCTGCTGGTTGGCAGTGACGGTTATTTTTTTTTTTTTTTTAAAAAGCTCACATTTGCATCAGAACAAAAGGGACAGACCTCTCAAAAGATGGCCGGGGTCAATGAGACTATGTACAGTGACCTGGACTGACTAATCAAATGTGCATGATAACATCAATAACAACACTATTTCATGTATACAAAACCGACACTGGCCTGACCAAAAGCAACACAGCAGATAGGCCCCGGAGCAGATAATCCTTAAAGGAGATTGCTGGTCTTTATGTCTAGATGGTGAGCAGCAGTGCGGATTAAAACAGGCTTAGTTATGAAAGCCATTGTTTGTTGACTGCCGCCCCACCCTCCTACCCCTCCCGCCAAATCCTCCTTTGTCCATCTGAAAAGAATTTCCAACAATGTCTCGATGCAACCTATTATGGGTTTTTCTTTTCAAGCAATAAAAAGCCAATGCCAATTCATGCTGAAGCAGATGACAGACTGTACTGAGGTTTGCTGCAAAACCAAATTATAATCATTACTTTGGCCGTACATTCTGCAGTAGAATAGAGCCAAGCATACCAAATAACAATTCCACTGTAATAACATACTGTATGACTAATTCATAACGCTGCGGGACGTGACAAAAAGATGTGAGCGCGCACAGGTTTTAGATGGGGAAAAAATATGTACAATTAAGACATGACCAACCACTATGTAGAGTGCTTTATCAGTTTTTAGCTCACACTCTGTTGGAATTTGCAGGCAGGGTGAGCGGCCGGTGTTTCAGTGGAAACTGTTTGCACATTGAGAAGCCATTGGGGACAAGTGATGATTGCAGATGGCAGAGAACGCGTCATGAAAGCCAATACAGATCGACTACGGCCCGGCCGCGGCTGCACTCTAAACGGGCTCCGTGCCAGCAGTCTTCTCCCAGCAGCCACCTCCAATCATTTCAATGACCCATTTATGCATCTGTGACGCCGGCACGCTGGCCCAAAAACCTGCACATGCCATCCTGATTGCAAAGCCCTTAATACCACCCGCCAGAATCCAGCGACAGTGTTTGGATGCAGCAGCTCTCTGGCAATACTGGGATTCCATTTAGAAAAAAAAGGCCAAAGAATAGCAATAGTGTCCACCTGACCTCCAATAAAGGACAGAAGTCTCATATTATGCGTCAATGGGACTCCCACAGTATGACGTGAAAATGAGAACTCCCCAAAAGTACTCCAGCACCAAGTCATTACCCACAGTGCAGTGAGACAGACGAAGCATTGATGACAAGCAGACCTGACTAATACTGGAATTAACACAAGAATTCTTATACCTATAGCTAGACCTACAAAAGTTTTTATGTTTTTTGTTCAATACAAAACAGCTTTCTTTATTCACAGAAAGATGCTGGCTAGTATGCAAACATTTCTCAAAAACAAGGTCACATTTTCTTGTGCTTCCTTTTAAAAACATCCCACATGCCGCAAGATGAACCTCACAGATGAGTCTGTTGCCTCTCAACAGGAAATGGTGATATTTTTTTTCTTTTTTCTTTTTTACCAATACCCTGAATGTGTCTTATCTTGACATTTGCCCACAATGCTGTGCCGTTACATTTTAAAGGTAAATTATGCAATAGTTTTAGCTCTTAGGAACTTCTCTGTGGCATCCTGCACTTTTTAAAACACGACGGCAAAGCAACTCAACACCAGACGGCTAACGGTGCTCATCAAAAAGGAAGCGGACAATGAAACAGTCACAACTTCCCGTTCTACCTTCTTTGGAGTTGGTGGATGAAACTTTGTCATGTCAGACGCCGCCACCAAGGGAGAACCTTTTCATTCGTAAAACTACTGACACAAATCTGACTGGGCCTGAACACAGGGGGGTTATTTCCCTCAATGCAGTACACAAACAAACATCTGAGGCGAAACAGTTGAATCCCCAGAGGACATGCGCGTATCTGAGGCAACTAAAATACACACTTTTGGGGCGGCGTCCCAAATATACACATATATTGCTGCCCGTATGACCTTTTCACCCGCCTCCAGCTCTTTATGGCACTGTAATATTCCATTATATGGCCTTGTGGGTGAAGGTGCCAGGTCCTTTTTCCGTTACTTCTGCCACTGTGACTGGAATGTTACCCCTCAACGTCAGAAATGTTTCTTCCATCCCTTCTTCCAAATCGTCCAGTCACCTGGGGGCTGATGATGCTGAGGCTTCACCCACGACCCCCCCCCCCAACAACCTCAACTGTTCCCTCTTGTTCTCCTCTTAGGTGTGTGTGTGTGTGTGTGTGTGTGTGTGTGTGTGTGTGTGTGTGTGTGTGTGTGTGCATATCAGGCAAATACACTTTTTGACTTTTCTTTTGATTGTTTTTTTTTTTTTTTTTGCAGAAGTGTAAGTAAGGAATTTAGATTATGGAAGAAAAAAAAAGTTGCGGGTAAACGTACAGTTTCAGTTCACTTTCTTGATCGTTCGATGGGAAACCTCAAGACGCGTTTAGTCAAGTTATTGTGACACGAGGAGAATTAAGAGAACCCCGAGAGTTCAACCGTTTTCACACGTGAACACAGCAGGGGGTCCGACCGACGTCTGCTGAAACCATTGAGCAAGAACATGCAGATAGATATGAAAAAAAGCCAAATGCAATGACTCAGTTCGACTCTAGCAGACAAACTGAGAGATGTCTCACTTTCTGTCACCGACCGTGTTGTCTTTATCTTTGCCTGCTCTCAGTTTGAGCCCGACAGCAATGGAACGACTGCGGGGTTTTTTTTTTGTCATGTTGTCACAAGAGAGCGGCGAGCTGTTTGTTTTATACAGAGGCGGAGTTTTAAAATGTTGGCAGCTTTTATGTTCTCCCGACGTTCCCTGACTCACAGCTAGCCGAACATGTTGGCGAACCTGACCGCCGTAACGGTTCCCCGGAGAACGTCCAGGTAAAGTTAGCAGGAATCCTCGTCGAAACCTTTACGTTGCCACTCGCTTAGTGACAACTGCGCCTTTAAAGGAAAGGGTGAAAGAGAACAAAAGTGGTAGTAAACTTACTTTTCCTCGTTGCTTGACGGAGACTCGGCTGCCGCGTCTTCTGCGCTTGTCTATCTTTCTGTCCGCGCGACGGCCGCTTCCAGCGCTCGTGAGAACCAAGTAGGTTGGGTGCGCGAGGAGAGCAAACTGGAGTGCGCGCGTGTATGCGTGTATCGCTGTGCGTCCAGGCAAAGTTGTTCTTGTCCACACCCCCACAGCAGCAGCAGCAGCAGAGGCAACAGTCTGCGCTGCTATTAACCCTCTCCTGTCCGACTTAAAGTCCAGCTTCAAAGATCCACTGTGGGGGTGAAAAAGAAAAAGAAGGGGTAAAAACAAAGAGCCATGACGACAGAAGGAAGGAAGAGAAGCTGCGTCTTAAAAGCTGCGTTCGAATTTTAGAACTAACTTCGGTGGAACGGTGCGGAAGATCATACAATATCCGATGGCTGCAAGGTTCACTGCGAACCATGTTAAAGTTGATTTCGATGATATCTTACCTGCGTCTTCTGTGATGCAAATCCACGTTCTGGCCTACAGCATGTGTACTTGGTGATGCAATAGGCAACCCCCTTTTATAAGGAAACCTGCTGTTCAAGTTCAATAAATCCTCATTAATAAATGCTTATATACCAAGGTTTGCATCGATGCATATGAATAAATGGAAACAGCAGACCTTCTACACACTGGGCCTTTCACACTCGGCTGTTTATACATCTGATATGAGCAGTGTTGTTGGGATTACTCCATAAAAGTAATCCAACTACTGTTTACTCCTTTAAAAGTAATCAAATTACTTTTTAAACTACTTTGTTTCATAAGTAATCAATTACTAATTACTTTAGTTTAAAAAAGATGAAGTAACAGTTGAGAACGTCTTGTTTCCTGCGTGACGTACAACACACCCCAATATTCTTTCATTTAGACCAGATGAACTCAAAATAATGTTTGTATTTCTAGCTATCAAACGCAATTGCCGTTTTTTCTTTTGCCGCCACCATGCTTGTTTTGGTGCATCTTAGCATATCAATGACGTTGCATGCACGGCTGTATCATCAATCTGCAACATCATTGTTTTCAGTTGTTTTTCTAAATTTCAGACATTTTGTGGATAATAGGGCATTTTTAGCTTGCAAAATATTTCAGAAAAGTAATGGAATTGTTACTTGATCAAGTAATTATGATACAATTACCATTTTTGCCAGAGTATTTCTCGTTATATTACTTTGTCAGTAAAAAAGTAATTTAATTACAGTAATGGATTTCTTGCCAACACTGGATACGAGTAAAGAAAACATGGAAGGATTTTGTTATATTTGGTTAAGACTTTTTATTTTTTATTTCATTTTTTTAGTTCCAAGTTTACAGGAAAGAAATGTACTTAGTTCTTTTCATCATTAATAAAATGATTGAGTAAAAGAGCCAATATTGCCCAAGAAGGTGTTCAAAGCTTCAAAGTTATAGTTTATATCTGCAAAGGCAGAGGTGAGTCTGGCAAATGGGGGAAACGATTCACCCACGCACAGCACCTTTAAATGTGTAACTAATTGCAGTGCTTAAGCATGTGCACTTTGCAACACAATCACAGCTGATAGCTGCGGCCTCGGGTTGTGATCCGTTTTGATCGGATGATTGCTTAAAGACAGTTTGGCCCATCCCTGCATTAAATCCTTTGTAAACTCCAGGAAACACAAGAAAATCACAAGTTTCCCCCCTGAGAAAACAGAGCGAAAAATAATTATAGCCTCCACCGGTCCAGTTTACCGTGATATTAGGTAAATTACTGTATACCCTTGGCTGGCCAGCCAGTTTCTGATGTGTGTTGATCACATGCTGCTGCTGCTGCTGCTGCTGCTGACTAAACCTTGTGCAGTGTTTCAGGCTGCCTTTTAAATGATCCGTTGTAAGGCAAAATACTGTTTACCCCTGTGCCCGGTGGAAGGAATGGAGGGAATGCGTATACATAGACACATGGGAGCTTTTTTTTTTTTTTTGCCTACAAGCAACCTCCACCACGCACACTTCCTGCACCACACAATCCCCCCTTTTCACCATGAGAGGGAGAGAAGGTCGCAGTGGGAAAAGGTGACGCAGGATAAAATCTGGTATGCAAAGTCAGTTAGATTCAGTGTGATCAACACGCCCGCTGAGGCCTTAAGGTGATCGTGTTGGGACTCGTTGCACGCCTTCCAAACACAAAACATTAAACAAATGTGTGACACAATACGTCTGCCCTCCTAGACTCGATTTCATCAAGGCTGAGAGTCACTGGGCTGAAAAGAAAACGTGATCCTGAGAACACAAACTTAAACCAACTTGACACTTGGTTAAGTAAACGCAACGAAAACAGATTTAAAGGAATGATTTTTTTCTTGTTTATTCACAATTTGTCCTAACCGTGTCAGCAGAATCCTCAAAAATGAGAAGTCCATCTTTTGGTCCTCTTGCTTGTTCCACTTTCTACAAAATGCATGCCAAAATGCTCTGTTCTGAAAATTTGTGACGTCACAAATGGCTTCTATTGCAATACCCCAATTCATCCCGTTCCCCTTTCAAACATGTGGAAGATCCAACAGAGCATCAAAGGCCAGGGTTGCAGGCAAACTTAGCAGGTACCTGCTGTACCGGAGACCAAGATGAAAAAAATAAGGAACTGAATAAAGGTACAGCAAGGGACCCGTGAGATTTCAATAGTACAGGTTGAACATTCCCTGCTAATTTTGGCATCCCTGCAAATTTTGACATGTTTAAAAACCAAACAATTGTTTTCTTGGTAGGAGAGTTGAGCAACAACGTCACACACACAGACACACACTGATTCCATAACCTTAAAATAAAGAGGTTTCCTTTATTTCAAACTAAATAGTAGAATTCAATAACAATTCCTTTTTTGAAATACAACATAGCAAACATATATATACACATCAGAGCACAATGCTACAAGTTGAAAACAGTTTGACCTGCCGGCCAGCTAGTTCACAAAAAGTAAAGTCCAGTATGTGTCGTGTTTCCACCCCAGAGGAGTTCAACTTGTTGGAAAAAAAAACAACCCCCCAAACTTTCATGTCAACTCTCTGCATCAAATCTCCAGTCTCATATCTTCCTGGCTATCCCCAAAAAAACACTGTTTTTTGAGGCCTTTCATTTCACAAGGTTAAAAATCCGAGTCCTGTACTATCGGAGGGAAACGGAACGCCTTAACGCGGTAATTACTATGCCAGTCAGGACGGCGCAGTAGGCCGAGACGCACAATGTCACTCGGGAGAGCTGCATCTAATTAAAAACTGGTCGAAAGATAATTACAACGGCGGAGGATTACAGGAGACCTCTCCCATGTTTCACGTTGCTTCGCCCCAAGTCTGCGCTCACCCACACTGGCCCCATCCGTGCACCGGGGAACATCTGCCTCCAGCGGCCCCGCCAGCAAATGCAAACCCCTCAATCACCGTGACCTCAGGACCACTCCCTTCGACCGGGGCCTGGCCCAAAGTGGTGATTTGCGACAATATGGACCACCTTTGGAGGAGCCCAGGAACAGAACGCTTCTCATTTGAGCAAACGTGACGTCGGACGTGAGGTTTACAACGCGGCTCGACTTGACTTTAAAGTGTTCCGAGGACGGGCTCCTACGACGGATCCACTCTACAGCTCTGAGCCCCCTGCTGCCGGACCTGGGGACACGGCAAGTATCAGGAGGTAGAGAGAAAACACTGGACCTGTGGGTTTGTTGGAAACCACTGCCAAGCACTGGGTGGCATCTGTTTTTTTTTTTTAAGCGCGTAAAGAGTTTAGGTGCGGAATAAATTAAATCTACTTGGCTAATTCAGCCAGCCAGGCCTTGCTCCCTCACTGCGGCAGCTTGCTACGAGATCTGAACTAACCCTCTACGTATGCTGGATTACACTGCACTCATGCAAGACGACCAAAACACAAACGTCACTTAAATAGGTACAAAAATAACACGCACGAGCAGTGGCTAGCTAGCCAGCCCATTGGGGGAGGCGAAAGAGAGAGAGAGAAAAAAACTTGAATACTGAACAAGCTCCCTGTTTTGGTTCACAAGAATACCACAGCATCGCAAGTATTTTATTTACATATGATACACAGCAGGAGGAGGAGGATGCAGTGTTAGTGACTGTTCCCATCAGAAGAAGTTTTAAGGCAAGGCTAAGGATATGGTTAGTGGGGGAGTAGAAACCCAAACTGTGCTACATGGATGAGAAGGAACCACCTCCAGGCTTGGTTTGCACTGCGCTCTCACGCGCTCTCACGCGCTCGGCTAGCGATGCTAGTTTTACAGTCCAAGGTTGCAGGGTTGCAAATGATCCTTTAGACGAGTCGGACTCAGAAGTCCTTTTCCCTGATATATATTCTTTAGGTTTAGCGCAGGTACTTGAGTTTAGGTGAACTTTGTGCCGGAACTGCCCTGTGAGGAGTTTCCGCTCACTGAAGCTTGAGTTTAATCAAACACTGAATTTTTGATACTAGCTGCGCACGTGTTGCTGCGAGATGTCGGAGAGGCATGCAAGAGTACACACACTGAGGCTTTACTTTGGCATACAGGTGACATCAACAGCATCTAACAGGACACAGATGACACTCACACACACAAAAAACCCTCAGCGGCCCTTGAGTGTGGTTTGAGAGCGGTTTGGGGATGCAGATTTAGATATCGATAAATGCAGAAATATAGAAAACAAAGCTGTACATGAGCATCCTTGGATGCGTTCAGGCTTTCCTGCACAGTAAATATTCAATCAAGGGGAGTTGTTGGAATGTGCGTCAACGTGGCCCCAACCAAAGACGGTTTCACTGTACCGCGAAGCTTCCGCTTCTTCCCGTGGAGTCTTAAACGTGTTCGTCGTCTGAAAACTGGGGTTGTTTGTGACACGCAGGGGCTGGTCGGCCTCCGAAGCCCCAGACAAACTCCACCCCACACCCCCTCCGACCCCAACCGTTATTCGTGTTCTGTGCTCGGTCAACCCCTCCCCTCAACCACGGCGTGGTCGGCTCACATCTTCTTGGGCTTGCGGCCCAGGTGGTGGTAGTAAGACAGGTTGACGACCAGGAAGATCACCCGGCTGACCAGCAGCAGCAGGGCGGCGTTGGGCAGGATCCCGAGCTCCAGTAAGGTGGTGGACATCACTGGAAAAAAAGCAAACGGCACACAGCTGTTTGAGTTGGAAGCGCAGAGCGCAATGAAAATAAAAAAATGTCATTGTGCCGCGGCAACAAAACGGTCTCAGTGCTGCCGCAAGTGGTGATGGTAAACTGAACTGTCCTTTTTTGTGAACTTGGAAAAATACTCACTGTGACATCTGTACCAAGTAAATAAGTGAAACAAAAAAAAAATCATCTTCAATTTAAATAAATGGCAATTTACTCTTTAATCAATCTCGAGCTTAACATTAAGTCAGAATTTTGACACATAAAAATGGTGAACTATTTGCTTTCCATCATTTTTATCACTGGAGGCGCAACTGAAATTCCTAACTTGCTGTGAAGCTGCAACTGTACCACTAGAGGGCAGTGTCAACACATTCCCGGAGGGAAAATTCTGGTGCAACAGGCAGAAGGTCTGCTTCAAGCTTGAGAGCCAACCCTCATGATGTGCACGGACAGTGAATGCACCTGGAAATGTTTAATCACCTAGAAACTCGTTGAATAAGTAGCACGACGCGGTGAACAGGGTCCACTGGATGACGATTTTCTCCGAGGTGTAGAGGCCGATCCACAGGATGACAGCCAGGCCTGTAAATGAGTAAGAGTTTAGGGCTTGTGTGTGTTTGAAGAATCTCTCTTCAGAAAAATCTGTAACAGTACTGAATGAGAAATCTTTTTTCTTCCATCGCTGCCGTGTTTTTCTGAAAACAATCATTTAAGTTTTGATCATTTTAAAAAGTTGAAACTTGCTTGCTCTGTATATAAGATCCTGCATGGACTTCATCGCCTTTGGGTGGAGTTCATTAAGTTAAGATCCAGCACCAGTGGGAGAATAACCAGAGCCTCCACTAGAGGTGACGGTGCAGTTCCACATAGACAAACAACCTTCAGTAATCAGGCGTTATCAGTCAAAGGTACTGAGGTCTGGAATGAGATTCCAGCTCCAATAAGAGACTGGAACCATTTAACACTTTTAAAGTCAATCTAAAAAAAAGTGGCTGAAAAGAAACCAGATCTGTCAGCACTCATTTTAAATTTAACTTTTTATGTATCCTCTTAGTGTTCTTTGTTACTTTGTTAGTATCATATTGTTAACTTTTTTGTATTTTTTATTTGTGTTTGTTATTTCTTCTGACCTGCTGGGGACTGCAGATGGAAAGTAGCCTTTTTCTAATTCTGGCATAGTTACATTTACATGTTTATTAGTATGCACTGTCCCTTTTAAATAAAAAAATATATACCACCAGCAGGGTTTCTAGCAGAAGGCTGTTCACACACACTGTGTGATCCAGGATGCCGTGTGCACGCTGCGATAACTGGCCCACTGATTCCGTTCTCAGCGTCGTCTGCGTCCGCGCCCCCCCCCCTCTCAGTTTGATCCAGTTAATTTATTGGCTTGTATTATTGCGACCCACGCAAGCAGCAGTGGGCAGAGAGGTGGGCGAGCTGATGGGCTGCATCGTCTCCCTGTGAGGTTCCATCTGTGCGGCACATGAAACCCCCTCCTGCGGCGTCTCCACCGCCCCTCTGTCTTCTAGGATGCCACCCCCCGCCCCACCCCCCGCTCCTCAACTAATCCCCAACACCGCCCCCCCACCCCATCCCTCCTCACCCGACATTTAAAATGCAGACAGCATTGCGAGAATAGATTCATAATGCCACCACGCTGCAGTTTGATCTCTTTTCACGGCCGTAATAGTCACAATAAAATGGTTATTTCTGAGACGTTTGGATCAGCGTCTGGTCTTCCAAGTGTTGTAAATGTCTTGTGGAAAGGGAGAGAGAGATCTTATCTTAAGAGAATAAAAAAAAAAAAGGGAAACATTTGTTATCGTTTGCCCACAGCGACAATAAAAACTGGATAGATACTTGGAAAATCTGCACAGTTGATTCCCAGGGAGCAACTTTTGATTTAACCAGGCTCAACACACAGGCCACTTTCACACCACATACCTGACCTAAGTAACTGGCTGGCGGTGATGCTGTGCTTTGCACAAGACTGTTAAAATGACAACTGGAGAATTTTTAAATTAAAGCTTTGACATGAGCATCTTTTTTTTCCTCAACAGTTATTAAGATTAAAAAAAAAATTATAATGTTTCATAAATGTTTCTCCCGTCATTGGTGCTAATTGCAAAGGCATTTTTTGAAGATGCTGTCACAACTCAAGTCACAAAATCATTTAGTCTCCAGAAAATCAGCCCACAGTTGTTTGAATACATCAGAGATTTAGCAGAGCTGCTTACACCTCATTCATCTCATATACTGAGTCAACGTCAAGAACCGTCTTTACTGTCTTTTAAGAACACGAGTTGCCCCACTGTGCAGTGATTTGTTAGCAGCTGCTGCAAAGAAGCCCCTTTGTAACAGCAAGACAGTCGGCAGATCTTTTCATAAACTCCAGCGTTTTTGAACGCCTCTGCGCTGACATCATCTCTGACTTGAGACTGAAAGTCATTACAATCTCCAAATTCTGACAAATTACACTTGTGTCATTGGGGCACAGCACAAAGAGTTGGAAGCACCATCTCATTGTCAGAAAAGTCCATTGACTTATAAGTGTAGCGAAAACAAAGGATGTGAGTTTATATCGTGCTGCTGTCAATATATCCAGTATGATGTCAACACACTGTGTCAGGGTGTTTTGTTTTTCGAGCTTACTCAGCAGCGTCGCGCCATAAAGCCGCACAAAGATTTTGATGGTGGTGAGCTCCTCCTCGAAGATGGCCTCGTAGAGCTGCTTCGGGAAAATCAGCGCCTGTGGGAGGAGACGGACGCACAACGCAACGCTGTCATAGCGGGCACAACAGTATTCTGTCCACCCCAAATGACCGACACCCCCCACCAACCAAAGAAAAAGAAAAAAAATGAAGCGGCGCTGACAAAGACTTCCTGTCAGTGAGTGAGAAACGATTCTGCGAGGCCCCTGGAAGCTGAGATCCAGCGTTTGTGACGTGGTTGACAAAGACGCGGCTGTTTCTCCACATGCCCCCAAACAGGAAGGTCCAAACAGAATCAGCAGAAGCAGGATTTTTTTTTTCCCCCCCGTTCGTCCTTTTCCAAAAATTAGCTTTTTGTCTGCAGCGATGCGTGCAAAGGCGTTTCTTTCATCGTCATCACCACCATGACCATAATTATCATGGAGACACGAGTCAACTTTCAAACTCCTGGGGCTGAGAAGACAGCTGAGGCCAGACTGAATTTCACTGCGTTCAACTTACCAGCACAGCTGTGACAGTGAAGGCCACGGCGCAGAAGAGCAGCCACATCCTGCCGGGAGAGACGTCACATTACTTTTTGCCACCCGTCACGCCTTTCATTTTTCTAAGCCGATGTCCAATTTTATGAGTTTTATCCGCCGCGGCTGGTGACCTCGCACGGCACCGCCCGGCGCAGACGCCTCACCTCAGCCCCATCGGCTCCCGCACTGCAAACTTGATCTCGTTTCCGAGCATCTGGCTGATCTGTGAGCGAAACAGACGAGGAGGAGAAGAAGAAGGGAAAAAAACAGACAGAATGACTTTGGGGAGAAGAGAAGCGTGACAGCGATCGCATCTGAGAAGCAATCTGCTGCGGCAGCCGGCAAACAAAGTGCCACGTAATCAAGAGTAATGTGCTCTCCGCGGCGACGTCGGGAATCGGCACCTGCAGCGGGAAGACGGGGAGGCAGGCCGTTTAACACGGCGGCGCCGAGGACGGGAGGCGCCCTGAGTGTAACAATTGTTAATTAGGAGGCTGTGAATGTCTTCACCTGTTGAGTCGACTCCCACTGACGTGAGGGGAAAAAAAAACTCGACAAGCAACAGAACACAAATAAAAACGATAATTTCAAATTCATACTCGCGCGACCAGTTAACTTGAGATTCAACTGCAACAAGCGCACACGCTCACACACCTCCTTCAAATGAAGCTATAAAAATACAATAAATTCAGTTAATTGGGGTTCTCTGCAACTTTGACAGATGGTACAGCAGTTTCTATTACAAATACTGCATGTGAAAGAAAAATAATATTGTATTTACATCCAAATGATGGACAGCAAAGTATTCAGACCCCCTTCACTTTTTTTCTCACTTCTGTTTAGTTGCAACCAAATGTTGCAGTTGCTTAAATCCCATAATGAAAATACAATTTAAGAACCGTTTACAAATCCATTAAAAAGGAAAAATGAGCAATATATCACTCTGGCACAACTACTGAGAGCTCTCAGAACAACCCTGACTCTGCTCAGGTGCCACTGATTGCTCCTGATCACTGCTGGTGTTTGTACGCCGTGATTAGAGTCCACCTGCCAGCGACTCAATTGATTAGACACGGCTTGGAAACACATACGGGCGCGTGCACACACAAACACACACAGATAAGAGTTTCAATCCATATTTGAAAGGGCCGTAAAAAAAAAAAAAAAAGAAGAAGAAGAGCCCTGCATTAACCGCAGAAAGTAAACTAATGATGAAAACAATACGGGCCATTTGAAAGGAGACGTCACGCTGCAAGTGAAACAGATTCTCCGGCACGAAAAAAAACCAAAAAAACCAGCGGAGCAGCGATTAATCATCCTTTGGCTGGCAGTGTTCGCAGGGATCCCGCTATCAGTGGTTTTCTGCTAGATGAGACTTGGCAGAGTGAAGGATTACACAGTCTGGACATCAAAATAAGGCCTTCGCCACCGAGTAAATAAAACACAGCAGTGAGTCAGAAGTGAAGTCTAGGCTGCATTCCATTCTGGCAAAGAAGTTCTGAAAACAACTGCAGAAATACAAAAACAAAAAGGCAAAAAGGGGTCAGTTGGTTAATGTGGTAACAGAAGTATTTACTAATTAATAATCAATTATTTATTTGTTTACCTGTCCTCTAACTACAGGTATTTTATTTATTCGTCTACTTGACCGGGACAATGCGGTCAAACGTGAGCTGATGTGATGCACATAGAGTTTATAGCTAATGCTAATTCTCAACTTCCGGCCCCGGTTGGACTTTTTATCAATCCAGCTCTCATATCTGCTGCACGTGGGCAAACTGCGGCTTTTATTCATCTTGTCAAAAGGAACGACAGCACGCCTTGTTTGCCCGTGGAGAGTGCGCACGCTTGGCTCCAGCGTTGCAAAACCAGGCTTATGAGAAATGTTTTAACATCAGCCTGGACTCAGCACGGCGAAGCCCTGCACAATATTTCCAGTACGAGGGATCCAGATCTGGCTCTCCTCTGGGTCGTCAGCCAGCCACTGTGGCAGCTGCGATCACGTCACCATGAGAAATCAGCCTCTCTGTGCCGTAAACATCAGGGGTGGGTTTTTTTTGTTTTTTTTTAATCTGACAGGGTTAGGGTAACATAAATATTCATGACGGGCATGAGAAGCGCTCAGAAGGGACCATGTGCCAACCGACGGACGGCTGAGGGGGCGGGGCCAGCCGAGCTGGTGGAAAGAAAAGGAGGAAATTACATTTCTGTCTTTCCTGAGAACTAATCAGCTGGCCTTGTCATTCACTCGCTCGGCCGACCACGTTCATCAGAGTCACTGACCTACTGGAAAACATGAAGGCCAAAAACCAAAAACAGCACGGAGGAATCTACTACAAAAAAACCACAGGAAAAAAATGTTTTACGCAATGCAGACGGGTCAATAAATTGTGGGAACCATTTATGTGTCTTAGTTTTGATCCTGTGGGAGATGAAACACACACAGACACACACAGCTGTACATCTGAAGTCAGCGTGGCCTCCAGTCAGAGGCTGGTCGCTGCAACAGAACAGCAGTGTTCGGGTAAGAAGCCGAGCTGCAAATAGCACACAGCTATCCGTCTATAAAGCACACGCAACAGGAAAAGTATTCTTATCAGCAAGTGAGGCGAGGCGAGGCAAGGCGAGGGGAAAGAGGAAAAAAAAAAGTGCAGGAAGAGACAGTCATCTGACTGCAGAGGCCCTTCCCGTCTTTGTTCACGCGGTTCAATCAACAAAATCTGTCCCTCGTGCCATTAATCTGGCCGTTGCCGCGCGGGTGCCTTTGTCACGAGCGGCCGTGGCGAGGATGTCGAGCTCGGGATCAGCACCACAATGCTGGAGGAGAAGTCGACACTCCAGTGTGTGTAGAGAGCCACAGTTGAGTTTTGTTTTGTTTTTTTGGCTGAAGCAGGACGACTGCCGCAACCACAACAGCCGTCCAGAAGAGCGAGTACAATAGAGAATGTTATCTCAAGTGCTGCTTTACCTTGGTTTGTACGTTGTTTTTAAAGTCAGACATCTATGAATGACCAGGCGGAAAAAGAATTAGCATCCGCCGTATGCACGCAGGAACAAAACATTCTATTCCAGCAAAATGTTATCTCAATTTTTGTCTCTGGAATAAGGAAAATAAGTGGTGAAAAGGGGGCAGTTGCTCAATAAACATTTAGTTATTCTGATAGTAGAAGTATTTGCTACACATGTAATGAAGAATCTATTCATTTTCAGCAAACAAACGTGACATCGGGACCAAAAAAATGAGCGTCTGCCACAAAAAAAGATTAAAAAATCTTATTAGTTTGAGCGCCACACAATAAATGTATTGCCTTCCAGCTGAAGTACTTCCAGCAGAAGTACATGATTAGCACACGACACTTTTCTCTGAGCACTTTGTTGGAGGGAAGCGAGCGGCAGACGTCTGGCTGCAGTGACTCGTTAAGACACTCTGGAGGTTCCAAGACGAGACGGCCGATGACCCGAAGCGAGGCACTGTAGGCCGTCTTCCCATCGCTTCCTCCGCTGATTAATATTTCAGAGGTCGGCCGTCAGCTCTGTCCGTCGTGAGCGAATCGGAAACTAAATGAAATAGATAAATCCTGTGGTCCTGATACCCGAGCTGACTGGAACGCTGGGATAATATCCTGCCGACTTGCAGGAGTGCTGCTCAACGCAACACAGTGACGGGTGAATTTTGCATGGAGGAACGACAACGCACGCACGAGCGCGGGATTGTGTTTCAGCTGCTTGCTACATTGTGCATTGTCTGCGTGAATACGAAGCTACACGGGACGAGGCAGAAAGAGAACGCCAGGCGCAGAGTCTCCAAGAGGACGGAGTCGCGTCTCTGCAGAGCGGCGGCAGCTCGTGGGATTATGTGATCTCGATTTAATGAGGCAGAAGGAGCACATGCACTCAATGGGACGCCACGATAGTGAGAGAGAGGGAGAGAGAGAGAGAAAGAGAGAGAGAGAGAGAGAGATGAGCCAATTAACAGACCATTGTGGCTTTTAACGGCAGATCCATAGCCCATTGCCGGGTTTGGAGAATGCATCTCCGATTACGCCTTGAGGTTAAAACAATCGAGCGACGACGACGACTTTTTGCACATTCGACAACGCCGCTGCAACGTGCACACGAGCCACTTGCGGTGCCGGTGCCGCTGCCGCTGCTGCTGCTGCTGCTGCCGCAGCTGACGAACGAGTGGCCATGAATAAAACATGATGTGACGTCACTCAGCTGACCTTTGAGCGGTGCACTTCGCCGTCGTCATCCTCGCCACCCACTCCAAGGATCTTCCGGCTCTTCAGGCGGCTTATCAGATCAGTCTGGCTGTGTTTCTTCATTAGAGGGGGGTGAGGTTTGGTGGCCATGCTGCACACACCTGAGAGGGAGAGGGTGAGGAAGAGGGAGAGGGCGAGGGAGAGGGGAGCAGAGGGAGGTCAAGAGTGTTAAGGAAATACTGCAGATAAATCAGGATGAGAAGGGAAAATATAACATTTATGGTCCGGTTGATGGAGGGTACTGTATGTCCGCTATTTTACTGTACAGCCTTTAAGAAGTTGAATTATTCAATAAAATTACATAACCCTGGCCTGGCCAATGCAGGCAAAGCACATAGAGCTCCTCCAAGGCAGACTGGAAGGAGAGGGGGCAGGACGTCCTCTCAGCCAGGTGCCAGCTGAAGGAGCCCGAGGCAACACATGCTCACACTCATGCACGCACGCACGCTTACACACTGAGTGAGGGGGATCGGACTCAGGAAGCAGGAATTAGCAACAAAATCACACCAGATAAATTGATAAAACAATAAAAAAAATAAATTATCTAAAAATTAACTCAATAAAATGATCTGCCTTTAATTAAAATTCAATGAATTTAAAATTTACTCCACCAACTGTTTTCTCAATCCGTCCACACACACATCAATCCGTCCATCCATCCATCCATCCTATTCCAACTATCTTGGTGTGAGGGTGGGGCCACCCTGTGGACAAGTTGCCACTGCATCACAGAGCCATTCACACTCACAGTTACACCTGTGGATTTTACAAGGTTTTTTTTCACAAATACAGATTGCACAGAATTGATAGTTCTTTATAAATCTGAGGGGCACATCTTTGGCCTGCGGGAGGAAGCCAGACTACTTGGATAGAACCCACAAAGACACACACAGAACATGTGGAAGGTCCAAGAAAGCATCAGTTCAAGTGGGAATCTAAAACTCACAGGATGCTGCAAAGACAGGGCTAAATATGGCATTTTCCACTCTGGGAAGTGTGGTTAGACAACGATCTGAGAATTGCCACAGTAGGTGACCTTTCAACAGTAAATTCATAAATTGTATTAAACTACAGTAAAGGACTGAGCTCCAGTGGCCTCCTGCTCCCTGTTTTTATATCTCTGCTGCAGCCCCATCAGCTCTGGTCTCCAAATATTAGGTTTCTATTTTTAAAGCTCTCTCCCTTGTAGTCAGTCTCTCTCCATTTCCCAAACACTTTATTTACTTGGGTTGGCAGGCCAGTTATGCTGGCATCTGCTGAAGTCTATTTAGCACACAATTAGCAATTTGCATCATATCTCATTTTTTCCCCTCTACAATCAGATACTGCAGCCCATTCAAACGTACATGAGTACAGGCAGAATTGCAGAAGACCTTCAAACCAGCAACACGAGGGGCACACAAGTGCAATTCTAATGTGATGACAATTAAGTTGCTGTATATTTTTTCCCTTTGTTATGCACAAATACAGTGTAGCAAGGGTTGGTTAGCAAACACTTTTTAGTACAAATCAATACAATAATATAAAGCGAATCAAGCAGCTGCAATGGTGTGGAAATGCTGCGTGTTAGTATTTTTTTCATTTGCATACAGTCGGAAAACAGAAATGCGAGTGAATTAAGCAACATTCTCACATAATTTTGTTTTATTTTGCAGCCCATGTTGGCATCAATATCCAGCGTGGTGGTCCTATTGATCGGGGCTAATAAATAGAGCCTGTGGATTGAATGCGGCCACGCAGCAATCGAAAAAAAGACCATTAACATCGACGTAATAATGTCAGCCCCCCATCATCATTGAACGCACACGCACACACACATGCACACGTGTGTACTGATAACAGCCCATCTTGATTGTCCATCAAATTGATGGTGCTGCTCTGAGGAATTCTCCAGAGAATGAAGACCAAAGTGATCATTGAACCAAAGGATGAGGTCAGCATCATAATGGCTGATGTTTTGTCCAGTAATGACAGACAAGTACAAAAAGGTTCTGGGTTACCCATGTCCCAAAAAAATCTGTGACATTCTTAGTTAATAAACAGCAAAATTGTTACACATTTCTCACTTAAAAAAAAAAAAAAAAAAATACTTTTTCTGTTGTGGAAGAACAGAAGAGAAATAGGAAGTGTTCTATCCAGAGAGCACATGTCCTCAGAACAGTTATTCATTGAATCAGCATGCAAGCATGAGATTGCAGAGGCCAGTGAAGGTGAACATGTATCGGGGGGTCTGTTGACAAACAGTCCATTTGGACTCCCACACACTCGCCAGAGGCACAACACTTTCTCTTCACTGTGGCCAGCAGCAAAGAAGAGGCGCGTGGAAAAAGAATATGAAAAAAAAAAATCTGAAAACTACGACAGGAATTCTGAGGGGACAGGTTGACAAGGCCTGTGTGGGAGGACAGCTGAGGATGTGCACGTACCCGGTTTGTTTTGGTGTACATTTCTGTGTAAAATTTCAATATCTAGAAGGCAAATTACGATCGCGGAGAGACCCAGTAATGATCTTGAAGACAGATGTGAAGATACTTTGTGTCACTGTGTCACTGAGTAAACAGTCTGGTTACCCAAGCAGTCAGATTAACAGCATCTGTGCTCTGTTACGTAATTTCATCGTTTCTGATGTACAGTTGACGCGCAAATTTCTCAAATGATAAACAAAAAACAATTAATTTCTGAGCTGCAGTCTCCCACAGTGTCTCCACTGGTGAAAAAACCAAAGAGGATTTTTTGTTGTTTTTATAACTGCATCACTGGGTTTAACTAAGCCGTGATTACAAAAGCATTTATTGCATCATGTAACTGTAGCTATGACAAACCACGAGAGAGAGAATGTGACCTCCTGGATCTGCATCTCCGTTTCCTTTTTGTCGTTATGGTGGAACATATTGGAGCATATGATTGTCCGAACACAACAACACAAAACCTCCGGAACAACGCAGCGAATGTGATCCCTCTGATTGGATTCTTTGGTAAATTGCACATTCTTGCAATCGTGTCCTGCGTGTTGTACCCTCCAAGTCCCACTGCCAGCGCTCCTTCACTTACCACAGCAATCCTGATGGAGTTGCCTAGCAACTACCAATGAACCAAGAGCTTCTCCATTAACAGAAAGAGGAAGAAGAAAAAAATACACCTTCCGCGACTGGAAGCACCTTTGACGATGAGGTCTGTGCCGTCATCTCGCCTTCTGCTTGCAAGTGACGTTTTAGGATAAACGGGGGGACTTTAATCCGTCTTCAGTTAACTGGAAAGAGGCTTTGCTCTTTAATGAGTAGCTTCTCACATGCATTACAGACTGTGTCAGTCAGTTTAGTTACCCACCTTCTCAATAGCAGCAAAATAAAGGTGCATGCAGCGGGTAAGATCTCCATCGTTCAGAGAGATTGAACGGCTAAATTAAAGGGTGTTGGAGAATTTCAAATAAAAAGAATTGAGATTTTATTGAGTTTACATGCACTGTTCGTATCAGACTTTTGTTTCATTCCTTAGTCTTTGAAAAGAAAAATAATCATCAGGCTCATCCACGAAAAGCTTTTAAATTTTGAAAACCCAGATTAAATTTTAAAATTCATAGATATTTGTCTCCTTTTGATGCATGCAGCCGTAGGCATGAGATTCACTAACTAAATCCGTGCGGTGCCTCTGACACCGTTAATCAGATGACTCGCTAATGACATGGCATCCAAAATAACCTCAAAAACATGTCTCCTCTTAGCCACATAAGGGCAGAAGCTGTGCATGATACATTCATTTTAATAAGGATTGAAAAAGTGAAAAGCATTCCTTAGGGGAGAAGATAAATAAATCGAGAAAATTCCATTCTGGAAAGGGTGGAAACACTCCGAAAAACGACAGCATTTGAAAGATAAACATTATTGAAATGAAATTAAATGAAATGACATGAAATTAGATTAAATGAAGACGCAGTAGATGGATCGGTTACGTGCGCTGTAAATTCTGCTGCTTATCTGCTCCGAGGAGAAAATCCTCTGTTCCCTGCGAGACTGAAACTGCCAAGCATGACTGCAATCTCACTGATGTAAGAGCATTTTCATCTTGCAGCGTGTTTGGGAAACTTGGCCGTCTCGTCGCAAATAACCCAAAATGCGAGAGCTTAGTTATAAAGCAGTTTTTTGTTGTGTGATGGAACATGTGCCGCGCAAAGAAAAAAAAAAGCTGCAAAACCACCAGAGGATGAGGGCGAGATTTCTAGCTGGCATCATGTAAACTCGCCGTAAACATCAAACGTGAATACCTTGGAGGGTGCTCACAAAGAAGCGACAGTAAACAAATGTGTTACTCAAAATAGCGGAGCAGACGGTGCCGCCTGTTCGCATCCTACAGCCTTTCCATTAAAAACTGAGACACCGTCGAGCGTTAAACCCTCAGATCTCCTCGCCAGTCGCCAACACGTTGGGGGTACGTAGCAGTGTCGTGCGGCACCTCGAGCCAGCGTTCAATGCTCAAGCACGAGAGGTGAGCCACTTTCTATTCATGGAATATTGTCCGTATGACCATCGTCACTATTCCTGGAATTATCCGTGTTACTCACATCTTTAATTTAGTCTAATGTATTCACTTTTTCCAGAGCCCGGGGGCAATATGGGGCCTGTTAAGCCATTTAATCCGGCCTGCCGAACTTAAAGAAATTATATTAATAGTAAGTAATAAAATACATTTCATTAATTTGTCAGTGTTTTAAGTGTCATTTCAATAAAGAGCTACATACCGTGGGGCTTCAAAGACACATACTTTGTTGTGACACTTTTGTTTATTCTTCAATTGACAATAAAGCACGTTTTCTACTTATCCCATTATAAACTGTACATATTTTTTCTCCTGTGAAGTGGGTCACCAAAACACTCCATCCATCTGCTCCTGCCCCTTTGTCAAATTTTAGAACCCACCAGTCCAAAAGTTTGCCCACCCCTGGTCTATAATCTATATATAAAGTATATATACATATGGATGTTTATTTAAAAAGTGACAAAAAGAGAGAGAGAGAGACAGACAGATAGAGAGAGAGAAAGAGAAAGAGAGAGAGAGAGAGAGAGAGAGAGAGAGAGAGAGAGAGAAACTAGCTCTAGCTTTAAATTCTACAAATCTAATGAAAAAACTTCTTAAAACTCGTTTTGAACTTCTGGGCCCATCAGTCTTTTGCTCACTAGCTCTAGAGTAATGAGATCAAGTCTAATTGTTTCCTGGAATCCACACGGCATACTGTTCCAGAAGTTGTTTGTGCTGGTATAACAGACCATACATACAGCATGCAACTTTTGCACTAACTGCACAAAAGCAGAACAAAACTTGAGTTCAGTTCATTTGGGTGTGTTGTTTTTAGAACAGCGCGAAATAACCAAAAACAACAGGAAACCATTTTGTGCCGTTCTCCCCAACAAACGTAATTCAGAACGAAATGTCCACGTCCATCTCCAAACACAAACACACAAAACTCTCTGGTGCCGGGGGCCAAGCAAAGCTGGGTGATGTTGGAATCCAACACTTTGCATTTGCACAACATCACACGCACGCTTCACGGCGGTAGGCTCATTTATTTACATCCAGGAAATGCTTGTCTGCAGCGAGGGGAAGACAGATCGCAGCCGATGCCGGCCCTGCTTCCACAGAACAGAAACACGTCTGTTGGGAAGAGGCTAGCTTAAAACTTATTTTCATGTTTGTCTTTCACGTTCTTGTTTAACAAGTGGACAGCCTAGGGCTTTTGGTTAATTACAGAAAGTGAACAGCAAAGTAAATATACTAGCTGAAAATAGTAAATATATCAACTTTATTGCCTTATTTTTCCATTTTTCAGTGGGAAAAAAGTGTTTCTCCCCAAGTGACTGAAAGCTACAAACTTCACTATGAAACAAAGTAGTTCAATAAAATGAGACCAAGTGACATAATCAGTGAGAATTTGTTGCAATTATTTTACTGATAGGTATAATACTGCACAATATTGTTCCATTCATCCTTTTTTCATAGTGGCTTTTGGCTGCTGATGTTATCGCGCTGTGTACTTCACTCTGTGTGTTTGATCGAGGCTGCCGTTTTTCCCACAGTTGGGCAGCCTTAAGACACATTTCTCATAGTCACACATTTTGATCATCGGTTGAAAGGGTCTTTCTTGCTCGACAGTGGCCGTGGTGATCTGCGATGGCGGCGGGCAGCAGTGGCTCCAGACAGTGAATGGAGCCGAGCTGAGCAGGGAAACTCGTGAACAGCGATGCCGCCACGTCGGACAGCTGAAGATGAACAAAAGAGAAACGGCGAAGCCGGTGGAAAGCGTCCCTCCAGCCGAACACAACACAAAAAAAAACGCACACATTGACTCTGGAGGCGCGGCCGTCTTCAGCGGCGACGTCTCGCCGGGCTCCATCAATGTAACACACTGCTTTAATTATTCAGAGACACTTAACCAAGCCAGTAACCCGTCCTAATGGTGAAGGGGATTTGGCGTTTCCCAGCCTAATATACAGTCATTACATCACACAGCAGCGGGGGAAATCACCCTCTCGTCGGCCGGCTGCATTTGCCATTATGTGAGAGCGCTGGTACGAGCCTCGGCGGAGCCACCGCGATGCTGCGCGACGCCGCCAAATTGGATGATTAGAACTTTGTGTGTGTGACAACTTCGAAACAATGCAAATCTGTTTAAATCAGCACTGTCGCAACGGGATGAGTCACATGACAAAACGACACACGACACCGCCCCGAATGAGTGGCGGCCGCCGTGGATAATAACCAAGATCACAGATCACAGCGCAGACAAACAGACTCCGGCCCCACAAGCAGTTTCGGACACTAAAACAAACACAAAGATCAGGCCTAGTGGGAACATCAGGGGTGGGCAAACTTTTTGACTGGTGAACCATAATGGGTTCGAAAATTGGACAGAGGGGCCGGAGCAGGAGCCCAAAATGAAAGAGAACAAAAGGGTTAAAAAAAAAAAAAGCAGACAGCCTCCGAGCCATAGTTTGCCCACAGCTGGGCCACATGCTGGTTGTCTGGGTTTGAAATCAGAAAAAAACTTAATCGCAGAAAATTCGATCCTAACATCGTCAGTTTTTCCTTTTCAAAGAATGACGGCATTGCGCTAAAAAAGTTTTGCGTGAAACTTGGCCACGGCTCGCTGCGCCAACAACCACCCTCTTAAGTGTGTAATGACGTGCAAGAAAGACAGGTGGTCTATTTTTATTTTTTTTACCATCTGTTACACAGACTACAGGGGAGCTAGCAACCGGTTTGGCGTTTCTATGCCGGTGAGACGCCGATGAGGCGGCGTAGACACTGATGCATAGCAGCGCTGACACACATGCAACCGTGAGCTAAATAGTCACTTCCAAGGAGCGAAACAGTCAGGAGCGCGACGGGGGGGAGTCGGCGCACGTGGTGATCCGGCGGCACCGATGAGGTCTGGCCTTCAAACACGCACACCCACGAAGATGATAGCATGTAATGTACAGCTGTCGAAAACACAACCCAGTAATTATAACTTCCACCGTGTGCAATTAGGAGTTCTAAAGTTCTTTTTCCAGCGGCTAGCATGCTTACTGTCATTTTACTTGTCTCTGAAGCAGCTCGTTGTTACACTTTCACCGGGAGTTCCAGATTTCGAGCCAGAAATCTCGCAGGGTCTGAGCATGAGGAACCTGTCAGAATCCTTTTAGACGCGGCAAAAGCATGTAGGAAGCACTGTCACACTCAGTGTCCTTCCAAAGACATCTGAAGAAGACTGTCAAAACAGGTCTGTGTTAGTCTGTTGACCAGGGAGTAAAACGGTTTTGGAAGGACACAGAGTGTGGCTGGCTATTTTGACTCTTTTTGATTTTTAATTTTGGACGTTTTTTTACTCTTGTGTTCTTCCTGTTTGCAGGAAACACTGACAACAAAACAGCAACAACAAAAACTTAGGAAGAAGAAGAGGAAGCAGCTGAAAGCCCAGCTGCAGCTACAGGAATTAGCATTGAGTCCGCAGTAGTGGTTGTTGCATTACAACTCAACAATGCCTTTTGTGTTAATGAAGAGAAAAAAAGACCCCAGAGGTTTTTTTGTCCCACTGGGAGAGATGTTTGCGAATGGTTCTGGAATTCCATCGCGATACAGCGATGACGAACACCTTCTGCCACCCCTCCAAGCCTCGAGCTTTTGCTAAATGGCTCCTCGAGCGCTAAAGTAGCCGACCGGTCTCTTTCACTGACGGAATCCCAACAGAAATCCAACAGATCAGTCAAACATTTGATCTTGGCATGTCGGGTGAACTAAACCCCGACAAAGTCACTGAGGATTCGCCACAGTGCCAGGGCTACACAACTTCAGTGAGTTCCTGACTGTGAGTAAAAAAACAGTTTCCAATCTATCAGCAACACCTTGCATACGCCCCCACGGCCCCGCGATAGCTCCTCCACTCTGAAACCGCAGTGTGCTATCAAACCTCGTCTCTTTTATGTATCAATGTACTCAGCGGTGGGTGTCTGCACACTGTGCAGGGGCGAAGATCCCGCAGGTGCAGCGCAGTCGCACACAGCTGGAAATACCAGATGTCAAATACTCCATGTCCGCCCAGAGTAACTTGTTCTTCTTTCACCAAAGACCAATTAAATGATCAAGTGAGGCAGGACTTAATGACGGACGACAAATGGTTTATTAGTGGATTAAATTCTGTGGACCCAATTACCTCTCGTCCCTCAAGACTGTCAGCAGAGTGGAGGGTTTGTCTGAAAGGAGAACCACCAGATGCATTCCCACATTAAATACTATCACAGCAACAAGGCCAGCGTAATTGCACGCCGTAGTGAATATAATTTTTACTGCATTATAATGACAGACTACTGTACTGCCGTACGGGTTCTCCCTCTGGGTAACAATCAAAAATAATTGACTGGAAAATGATCCGTCTACTGGCCAGCAGTGAACTCACCAGAAATGGGGAAAAAAAAACACATCTTTTTTGGTCGCTCCATTTTTCAGTAGGATCCTTCCATATGATATTTGTTCGAAATAAATTAGCCCACATTGCAGAGCCCTTTTAAACAAAATGTAATTGGGAAATAATGAAGACTAATTATGGGTAGACAGTTATTTTTCCTGCACCCACTGCCTCCTAATGAGCAGCGAGGAATCAGAAGGCTTTCAGCAAATGGAATGTGCCAGTTAATGGTCTGTAATGGTACGCTTTTAATTCACAGCAGTAATTCTTCTATACCGCGGCACTGAAATAAGGGTTTGTATTATATTTTAGATTAGTTTTGGCATTTATTTTCTATGCTGGAAGTAAAAGATCATATTTTTTTTGTCTAAATGCCTTCCATTTTATCTGCAGATTTTACATAACAGTTCAGGTTGGCCTGCGATTAATTGCCTTTTTTTTTTATTACCCATTATTATTATTTACCTATGATAAATAAGAAAAAAAAAACAGTATGAAGTACTGCAGCAAATCTGCAATATCCAAATGTAATACATGCTGCTTCTCCATCAATCTTCTCAACCAACCTCTTTCCCTTTCATATCATTCTGCTCCTCTGATCTCGTTGAAGAGTGCTGCACTGCAGCAAAACAAAGGCTGTGCTAATCTTCAATAAAAGTGGAGCACACGTGTTTCTCTGTTCCTCAGAACCCCCCCCCCACTGAGACGTGGACATTTTACTTTCCCTCCCCGTCAGTAGGTGTGTGAGTGTCAAGGCGACTGTAACAGCTTTCTTCCTGGTCACCTGCTGCAGCCCCCCCAATGTGTCCGGAGCAGCGGAGCAGAAATTCCTCCCCTCGGCGAAGGGCGAGTCATGCCGAGCTCGATGTGTGCAGTGATTTGTCTGGATCTGTTCCCTGTTAGTATTTAAGCTCCGAGATTCAACCAGAAACATGTTGAGTGAGTTGTTAATTGTTGGGAGTAGAGCGCAAAAATTGAATTGAATGAATTCAATCTGAAAATGGCCATAATAGGGGCATTAAATGTTGATCTCTGTTGTCTGATCTTGATCTCACATCTTCCTCGCACCAGCTGAGAGCTGTCACTGTCCAATTATGAAACACCGAGCAGATCCAGATGTGACACAGTACCCACCTACTCGCCTTTCAAGAACCTGCTCTGCTTGTGTTTTTTTTTGTTTTTTTAGTTAATGAAAAACACCTAACAAAAGTTACTTTGTCTAATTAAAAAAATCTTTTACTTCAATGCAATCCAATAAATTTACATAATTGCTCTGATTCAGGGCTGATTCCTGGGGTTTCACAACCCGACTGCTTCAAGCCTCAGCCTCGGCACCTCCCTCCACTGCATTTCTTGCTCGCTGGAGCATTACCTGGTTGCTATGCAGCCAGATGATAAGGAGTACTCATTAAAAGGGGCTCAAACTGCTGTTTTCCTGGAATGTCTCTGTGCAGAATAAATGACTTGAAAGTTATCGGGAGAGGATCAGATATATTTTCATTTATTCTGGCATTTCGTCTTCCAACAGGTTGATTTTTCTCTGTGCTGTTTATCATTTGAAATCTCCTTTATCTCACTTCCTCCTCTGACAGTGTTGACAAGAGCTCACTGCAAACCTCTGACCATTACTCAGGAAGCAGCAGCAGCACTCAATCAATGGACGTATGCACACTGGCGTCAGACCTGGCAAAGACAACAAACACTTTTTTTGATGCTTCCAGGAGTTGAGGTGAGCTTTCCTTCCCTCAGAGATCTTTGACAAATTACCTGAAGCACCGCATAGGCAAAGTAAGATTAATGAATGCAGATTAATTGCTGAGATTGCATCAACACTGCCTCCTTTGGGAATTCTCTCGCTGCTTTGGTGCTGAGTAGCGGTCATAGCAGCCGAGCTGGATAGTCTACGAATAGTCATCCACATTCACACCTACAGGCAGTTTGGAATCTCTAATTAGGCTGATGTGCATGTCTTTGGACTGTGGGAGGAGCCAAAGTACCCTGCACAGAACCCACACAGACAGAGGGAGAACTTGCAAACACCACACAGAAGGGAAACTTGCACCTGCGGCCTTCTTGCTATGAGGCAACAGACCAAAAGGTATCAAGTTTGCATTCCTTGTACAAGTATGAAGTAAGGTTGTTCATTTTTCCACTCCGAGCCGTTAAAACATTGTTTTATATTCCACAGTGGCTGGAATGACAAAGCTCAAAGCAAATAAGACGGCAATTACCATCAACGAGCTACCTCCCTCCCCGCAGCCTGCGCAAGCAGCTGGGTCAACCTCATTATGTGTAATATCAGAGTTTAAAGGAGGGCCCAGAACACAGAGCGCTCACCCTGAGCCGGCCTTCCGGTCATTACTTTGTCACAAATACTGAGAAGCCCGAGTGATGAAATGTCACCGTCGCCTTCTGCCGCACAATTATCCTGCCGCAGCTGCAGCGGGCGCCACTTTTCATCTGCTCCTCCACCTACCAACATCTGAAATGTGCACGACCGCGTTATCAACGGCAAAGGTTGTTCCGTCATTCTTCTCCAGTTACGACAGAGATTGCCTCTTGACATTCTTACAGCACTTAATGCTCCCACAATCGGTGCGTTTCTGAGACGCGCCGGTCAATTTCATGCATCTGACATGGAAGATGCTAATGTAAGGCACTTTCCTTTTCTCCTGGAGCTAGAAATATAAGCACTTATAGGGGGTGGGAGCAACGTCCGCTTCCATCACATCAGCCACACATGAACATTACACCCGGAGTAATCAGGAGGAGACGGCGACAGGTGAAGATGTTTATGGGTTGAGGCGCAACAGTTGGTTTTTTTGATTTTTATTACTGTTGCATCAAGAGCAGACTGTGTCCAACCACAGACTGGAAGTACTGAACTGCGATCGACCAAGAAAGACAACAACATCCACCTAAAAAGACACAGTACTTTTCTTTTTTTTCAGACAGTCAAGCCTTTTTTGTTGAACCAACATTGCAACCCAAAACCAAACATACTTGCAAGGCATTAGCAATCTGAGAACACTCAACAATAATGAGATCGCTTTTAAATGTATAGCGGAACAGGAACGAGAAATCGAGAAAAAAAAAAAAAAAAAAAAAAAAGCACTAACCCCAATGTTAATGCCACTGAACTGAGCCATTAGTGCTAGTTTTTGTCACTCTCTATACGGCTAACTGGCTCCAAGATATCCTGCAGCCGCCCCTCAGCAGCCCTGGATGCACCCAGATCTGGCTAATCAGGTTTTCTTGCGAGTAGCACAAATGCCATGAGGGCTCAGCTGAGTTTACACAGAAACAAATGAGGGGAATCAACTTTAGCCAGTGGCGAATCGAGCCCGTGCATTAGGGCTGATGTTTGAGCAGGAGGAGGTGGATATCTAATTTGGAGGAAAAGGTCTCATTTGTCTCCCAGCCGCATTGGTTTAGTTTGTCTCCACGGCAGCGGCCTGTTCTCCCCCTACACGGCTTTTGATCCAATAAGAGAGAAATATTAACTCCAAACTTTTCCAGCTCATTATTCATACATACATTTAGTCATTTGAAAAGAGCCAACGGGCCACAACCCGTATGATCATGAGACAAATGGCACTCAGGATGCTGTGAAATGTACTCTTCTTCACAGGAATATTAAGCCAATTTCAATGTGGGTGGGGATACAAATACATATTTTTTATTCCATTAAAGCAAAACTGTCTGCTTTTCTTTGGCCAGCTCTAAAAACGCTATTTCAGAGCTTTTTGTGACGGTGTTTATTGTGTGTTGTTAGTAGGAAAGGGAACGCGAGGTTTCTATTTAGTCAATATTCGCAATGTTTTATTCGAGCCAAGCAGGCAAGCATTTCAATGCACTAGCACTGAAAACTGCATTTAACGTGCTTCACTGTTTCGCAGGGTTGATTTTATTCCTCAGCAGGTCTTATCTGAGATATATAGAAACGAATGCACTTATAAAGAAAAAAAAAACTATTAAAAAAAAGAAAAGCAAAAAGAAAGCAAAAACATTGATTCAATCTGAGTAGATGGCAGACGGATTACATCCTGTTTTGAATATGACAAAGGCGTGGTTGACAATTTGTGATGTAACCACAACCATGCGTCGCTCCTCACAGCATGTCACGTGTAAAAGGGTACACAGAATGTGTGCCTGTCTAATTTATAAGTGCGACAGGGAAGTGAACAGAGGATGTGAAGAATTTATCTTAATATATTTTTGGTACTTCAGTGTGAACCAAAACCAATGATACGCAGCTGAACTGCTCTCAGTGACTTGAACAGCACAGCTTATTTAGATTCTGTGCAGTCCGGTTGCAGAAGATGGCCTGTTTGTAATTTACAACCCACAGGTCCAACAGGGTTTAGGCTAAAGGTAAACACTGATGCAACGTTATCTTTAAACACTAGAGTCACCATATGCTGAACTTTCAGCAGCAGCTGCGACTTCCATCCGGTCGACTTCAACACCAAAATAATCTGAGGATCTCCTTCCCTCAGGTGTGCAGATTGCAGGGTATGAAGGAGCACAGAGCAGCATTCAAGTTTCATTGCCTGAACAGAAGTTTACCGGGCAAAAGGGATTTTTTTTTTTTTTGCAACTCGTAACATGTTGTAGAAGTATCACAAGATGACTGAGCAGCTGAGCTTCAGAGCAAACTACTCACTAGTGTACACCCACTAACTGTGACATCTGTTCTCAGCATTGAACTCCTCCCCTGGCACAGCAATGGAAAATTGTTTGCTGATCTAACCCTTCAAGATGGGTGGCATGCAGGGAGGCAATAGGTCTCATTCTTTATCTTCTTCGCCATGACCCAGCTGTGGTCTCCAGTCTGAGGGCGGAATCTCCGTCACTAGGCCACCAGTGTCGGCTGGTGATTAATAATGACAACAATAATAATAGTAAGAAGAATGGCAATATCACACGCGTATGCATTACAGATGATTGATAGAGAAACAGAAAAAAGGTTGTGAACAGCGTCATGGGGCGCAAGCTTTTCCAAACCCGATGTGACTCATCAAAACAGGAAAAGAAACTTTAAAGGCGTGCGGTGAAACAAATGACTACCAAGTTTAACCACAAACATGTTTTCTGTTCACAAAGATGAATATGACTGGCTTTAGTCAGGCTGGAAAGAATGGCACAAAAAACTTTCAATTGTCACAGGTTAAATTGCCCACATTTAACCCTTTAAGCGCCATAATTTTTTCAAGAAAATATTCAATTTTGATATCAAGATTTCAAATGGCTGTGACTTGAAATTGGTTCGAGATAAAGCCATACTGTAATTGAGAAAAATCTTCAGTAAACCCAAACTTTTTGTTTGTTTGTTTTTGTATGATGTCAGATGTCAGGGATCTGTGTGTCAGATCCCTGTCTCCACAATACCCCACAGGCTCATCAAAATGTTTTTATCCACTTTTGATAATTTTCCACATATCTCAAACAGACCCAGCCATCATCACTGTAATTTACAGGGTGACCACGAACATCCCTGCTGCCTCCACCTGCACTGGCCAGGCGTTTCCTCCCATAGCTTCTACCACGTTGATCACCAACTTACTGCGCCCTCCGTCACCATTAGCTGTGTTTTTTACGCACTCCTGCTTCCCCCACCACGTCCCCTCATCCTCATTCGTCGATTACTCCCACTACACCCCGGCCACGCTGAGGCGAAGCATTTGCTGCTTGGTGACTGTCGTGGCGCATGGACTCGCTGCAGCTGCGTAAAGATGCAATGGAGACTCGCTCTCACGGGATGACTGAACATCATCGTCAGAATGCGAAAATTCCTCTTCGTTATCTGAGTCAGACATTACTTGACGAAATACTTCGTCAACGAACAAACCTCTCGGCAATGTATTCTCCAAATTCGCTGTCTTTCTCTCTCCGCTCCCACTACAACCACTTCCTCGTCTCCTCGACTGAGGCGGGCTTTCTCTCTCTTTATACTCTGAAATCTGAATATGAACAGCCCCACAAATGCGGCTCAGGTTGAAGCCACAGGTGTCTGCCATCTCCTGGTGTAAAGTGGAAACTACTTTTAGCACCACATCTGCCGCTATGGCCTGTTTAATTCAGCAAAAACACTTGTCGCAATTTTGCGACCATGGCGCCAAAAGGGTTGAATAAAAAAAAAAGAAAATTCACGCACGGTACTTCTAATCTAACAAAGTCATAGAAACCACTCCAGTGAGCAACCTTTTGATGAACTTGGCACCTAAACAGTTCTATTAAGTTGCACACTTGCAACAGTTTTCAGTCCAGCAGGGGCCAAATGTTGAGCGACGATTTGCTGCCGAATTTCAGCATCTCAATGGAACCAGTCAGCGAAAAAAAAAGACCAGCGCAGCCGAACGGAAGAGAGCAGACAACCTGAACAAGCACAGCTGTGAAAGGCTGAAGGATTTCTGCGGGGATGGGCAAAGCTGTCTTTTCCATTTGTAGCATTTATTTCCGTTTCCTTCAATCGTATATTAGAGAAGACTTGAGTGCTTTCATCAAAAGTTTCCCGCTGGTCAGAAAACCAGACGAGTTGGACAAGTGGTGAAAATGAGGTGTGCATGCGGGCGTATGTGCGTGTGTGTGTGTGCGTGTGTGCGCGCTCAAGTGCGTGTGTCGAAATAAAAGGTGACTTTGTTCAAATGGCAAGAGTGAAATGTGAGAGCAGCACAATGCTCTACTGTGAATACATGCAAACTCTCCAAACAGTCTCCACTTCATGGCAGTCTGCACTGATGGCCACCACTGTCTGGCCTCATTTGGGCTGCGAGGTCCTTCTAGGGTCCCTCAATCAAACCAGTTAGCGCTGGGACTCAGGTAGGTTCTCCATTTGGCACATGGATTTTGTCAAACACTCGGCTGTTCTAATGCTTGTGGCTAAATAGTGCACAGGAATATCTGAGTCACTTTGGACAGCAACTTGCATTCCAATGCATTGGCAGAAGACAATAACCTACTATTCAACCTGGGTCATCAGTCAAATACATTCAAAACAATTAAATATAACAAAATTCTACTTACTGAATAGCAGAATCAAATGTGCTGCTCACAACTTCCTTTGAATCCCGATGAAGAAGTCGATGTCGGCAGTACTTCCAAATATCCTCGCTGGTGCCCGGAGGTTTACCTGTCAATTCAAAGTGATAACGAAAATTGTTAAAATCATTATTTATGCTAGAGAAACCACAAAGAGCACATGAAATTCTCAAAATCATAAGTTAAACAAATAAAAAAAAAAAGACTTTAAGCAAGTTGGACAAAGAAAAGCAACACATGTGGTGCAGCATTAACAGAGTTTATCAAAGGTAATTCATCCAAAATTAGATTATTTGATTTCTCTTTTTTTCCTGGGTTCAGACAAGCAGCTGAGGCTCCAGGTGCAAAACTGTTTGCCAAACCGACCTGGTGCAAGGTGTTTCCCCACACAGCAGAATTGCTCCTTTTTTCACAAGCACATCTAATGAACGAGTCAGCCCATCAGTGCCATAAAGCAGCACAAACTAAGAAGCAGCATATGGCCGTAGCTGCTCTAATCTTGTCCACTGGACATAAACACAAGCACATCTGCTGCGGCGTCAATATTAAAGGCTTTGGCTAACCTACTGTCACACCAAACAGAAATTAAAAGCCAGAGAAGGAAATGCATCCCGGCCGGCGGGAGGATATTACTGGCACACAAAAGGTCCCAGGACGAATATCAAAGAAAGGCCATGGGATGGGCTGAAACTAAATGCACCAGACCAGTAAGTATGACTTACAGAGAGATAAGTCACACTGGCTGCTATTTTAGGAATGAATGAATACACACACACACACACACACACACACACTATGATACTTGAAGATTCCTCACAATAAAGGATCCCGCAACACTCTGGGCATCAAATACAATTACATAAGAGGGGAAGCCTTGATGTAAGGATCCTTTGGAGGCACTCTTTAAAGAGCCATCTCCATGTTGCCTCAGGCAGGAAATAAATAAATAAATGAATAAATAAACCTCTCATGTTTTCAATGAGCTGAAAAGGATGCAGTGAATGGAAAAGTCCAATAAAAAGCAGCAAGCATCTCGCAATAATTACATTTTGATTGTGGTTGAGAACTAAGTTGAAGGAAGGAAGTGTTAATTAATCACTGAGGGCAAAAAGGCAAAAGAAAAAAAAGGCGGTCACCATCTGCTTTAGCTACCCAACATGCAGCACGCCAGCAGTGTGTGAAGGACCTGTGGGACGGCCCAGGGCAGTCCTCGGCACCGCCCCCTGGCCGCCCGCCCGACAGCTTTTTTTACACAAAAATCACACTGATGCACACCCATCTACTTATGTGCCTGACATACTAACAATGATCCAAGTCCAGCTTCCGCACACAGCAATCCTCAGTTTCCCCCAAAACGGACCCAATAATCAGTCCATATCTTACACACCACCATGACACTGAAAGGCATTGTAGTTAAAAATACAAGTTAGTCCATTCAGGAGCTGTTTTTTTTTTCAGGAGCGTCATTAAACTGTTTTACTACGGGGCTGTAAAAACATCACCCCATATAGGCAGCCCAGCTTGTTAGCCAGCCAGTTAACGCAACACGCACATAAGGGTATTTTACAATCCTTCAACATTTAGCATCACAACATATGTCTGTGAAGACTGCTGAAAATTAAAAGGTGATGCCCAGACAAAACCAGGCTTAACTGGCCAAAACTGCTACTCTTTGAAACTGGATTCCAGAGGATAAATCTAAAGACGCTGCTGAAAGTGTTACTTACAGCACCACATGCCAGTCATATTTGCTGATTTCATTTGGATGCTAATATTTTTGGAGGCGAGGCCCTATTTATGTAACAATTTTTGAAAATGGTAAAGAAAAAAGATCAGGTAGCAAACGTTCTGTTGGTCAACATGGACTTGAACCGCTGAAAAGGCTGGCAGAGGTGAAAATATGTTGCAGTCACAAGGGCTCATGGGAAAACGGACAAAGTCCGAAAGGTCGACATCAGGCCGGTCCTGAGCCATTTGACCAGAGCTAGCGGTGCATTAAAAAAGAAAGAAAGAAAGAGCACAACCGTGTAGCTGGTGCAAAAGGTCTCGAGGGCTGAACACGGATGTCATGAACACAAAAGTGGTAAACCAGCAACAACCACAGAGCCACAGCCGCTCCCCAGACAGCTACCGCCACCTCACACAACAGCAACCTTGTGCATAATCCACAAGACTGAAAACACCGTCAACACTGGTACAAAGACACGCCTGCTTTCATCCTCCTTCCTTCCTCAGCCACCGTGGACGCACTCGGCTTGTCAGTGTAACATCGATGACACACTGATTTCTGATAAGGGAGAAGCACCGTGGCTGCTGCTGTGGAAATAAAGCTCAAGGCTTCACACGAAGGGGGAAAAAAATCTTACTGGTCTCTCCATACAGCTTTATATTCTTGTCTTGCAATATTCTGTCTACAGAATAGGATATCACAGGCTCCATGTTGATCCTCTCATGGCCTCTGTTTTCCCCCAGGCAGTATCTTGGGCTGAATTTTAGAAATCTTATGAGTCGAAATGCTCAAAGTATGACAAACACGGGCATGTAAATACACAGCACATCAAGCTATGGTGTCATACCACCACTGGCAGAAAAAAAGTCTCGACAAAAACATCGAATCTTAGGGACTTCAGAGGTTGAGCTTGTCGTAGGGGAAATGAGTGAGACTTAAATCACAGCCATTCAATGACCAAGTCTTCACCATCAATACTCTTCGATCGACACATTCCAACAACCGTTAACCGCTAACAGCAGAGACAAGAGAGGCTGTTGATTCTGCGAGAGCTGTAGCGTAGCTGAACTGCTCCCGGGACAAGTCCTGACACACCAACCACTAACCTGAACTGTGAGGCTTCACGAAGGTTCCCACCAAATGACTCATCCCCCATCCCCAGATGGAAATAGCAACTATTTTAAACATACAGTTCATTTCAACTGTCACTGGCCACTTACAAAAATAAAGAAAAATAGGCAAAGTGTACAATGTGTGTTTTCGTACTATTTCCTTTAAATATGAATACTGCAGCACATATCTGTGAATCACTTTATTAAGATTAAAAAAAAAAAAAAAAAAAGCACACCTCAGCAATTCGTTTTCACAAACTAATTTTCAGATTGGTGTTGCTTTGGGCAGCTCTAATTAATGCTACTAAAACAATTTAGCAGCCTATTATGCCAACACGTGGATTTTCTTTTCTCTTCCCCAAGGAAATAGCAGAAGAGATCATTTAAAAACGTGCATGGAACGCCACTGACCGACCACCCATCGTTGCTTCTCCTGTAGTGGAGAGTAAATTCGATGCTAGCCAACTAAAACTGTCGCAGAAAAATAAGTTTACAGAGTCACAGGGCGCGTGGAAGCAGCTCGGACACCGAAGACCCAAGAGGTTCCTCAAGGAGAGGAACGACGGGTTTCTGTGACGTCCAGGGCAATAATCCAGGCGCTGTTCTCCACATCTGCCGCAAAGTTTTCGCCTTTTAACGGTAACCCTTAACCGTCGGAAAGGACGCCAACGTGGGCACGCGCTGCCTTATCACTCAGCGCCAAACAAATCGAAGGAAGAAGGGGGGGTGAAAAGAAGAAAAGCTGCGTAAACAAGACGCGAAACACCGCCAAGGAGCAACAAGGAGGTTGACAAAACAAAATCAGCCAAGTTTACCGACGGACAGTACAGTCGTATGAGAAACAAAAGCGGAGAAACATACAATAAATGTGTGACTTACTTACAGAACGCGCTTGCGCGGAGTTTGTTCGCGAGTGAGACACCAGCCGAGCCGTCACGAGAGCGAGTGAGCAGCAGAGTGGACGGAGTGAGCGAACATCGCCGCGTGGATCCGTGCGTTCTCCTCTCCTCAGCCCGCAGCAGCAGCAGCAGCAGCAACAGCAGGCAGCCCCGCAAAACAATCCCCAAGAAGCCGGATGTTACCGTAATCACCTGCTCTAATGCCGCAGCGCAACCCGCACTGACACTACCGTAATGAGCAGACTAAGTGCCCACAATGAACTGTGAACGTCCCCCTGGTATTTTTGGGGTGGGTCGGGACAAAATTATTTGGGCCTATCTTTTTCCTTTTTAACTTAGAAACTAACACAGAATGAAGTGAAAGAGAAACATGGACCAAATGACACTTTTGTTTTTTTAATATTCGGCACCACAAACACCAAGAAAAGGAAAACACAGTACTGCGCAGCTACTTCATTACGAAAATTCATATGTAATCCACAATCAGGACAGAAGCTCCCACACACTGTTCAGCTCTCTGTCTTTGTTAGCAGAACGTTTCGGTCGACAGACCTTGGCTAGGCATTACACGTGGCACATTGCATACATCTCTCTATATACGCGTGTAGATGCAGTTAGCCAATCAGAAGACTGGAGGGCTCAGCATTGCTGATGGGCCTCAGCGGTAAGGTAAAACAACAGTACTTGTTAAAAATTACTACAACTTTCTATGCTTTTTGAAAAATAACTCGAATGTAAAAAGAAGTCCTATGTGTTGTTTCACTGGTAAATATGTGGCTTCTTTCCCAACAAGAATTTCTGTTTCCACTTTATACTTTCTTTTTACCTCATAATGCACAATCACGTTGGCTTCTACGACACCAGCATTTCACTGCCATGTAACATTGTGACATGTGATATTGTTTTTGTTTGGAGACAGAGAATGTACAGACCAAGGCTTTGAACCCAAGAAAATAAATGTGTATTTTAATTGGTATATCTCACAATGGACAGTTCATGGAATGTTGGTTTTCTCAGGCTGCTGTGAGTGAGAAAAAACAGAATCTGAACTGTCAGACACCTTTGAGTGTCAAACATTCTGTACATGCAATTGTTGTGCAATAAAGCACAAAGAGAAAACATCAAAAGAGCTTTGCCACATACAATCAGACTGGGATATGAGGTATTTTAACGCGAGTCTGTTCTTTCAAGAATAAATACAGGAGCTGCTTTTTATCTAGGCTATGTCAATATCAGGCAGAAGAGTCTGAAATCCCTTTTATTTCAACTGCTTTGTCTTTTAGGGGAAAATAGTCGGGCCACTTTCCAGGCCAATTTCTTTTTCGAAAGCGTCAAGGATATTCACGCAGGTGGCAATAAAACAAGAGCATCAGCTTTGAATAAAGGTGTCCAATTAGTGTTAGTGGAAAGACCTCTGAGGATTTACTGGCAAACGCCGAATGAAAGGTGTGGGAGGGAATGTTACACAGAGGGTGGCAGCTGCAGGGGAAAATCACCCTTTAGATGCAACAGCTTCATAGTAACATACTGTTTTTTTTCTCAAAGACACATAGAGTATGTCAATAGTTCTATATTTTTTCCCTCAGTCCAATTTAGACACAATTATTTCCATGCAAAAAAGAGGAAACACAAGGAATTGATTTATTCCAATTGCTGCTATTTTTACATTCTTAATTGTGAGCAGTGATGACAGAATTTCAATGTGACTCTTTGTCTTGAGTGATGACAGGAGACAGTGATGATGGAACACTGTAATTATTAACACTAAGGAAAAACTCATCACGGATCCTGTGTCAGAATCCATTGTTTCTGTGATTAAAGTAGGTCAGCACTGGAACCAAAAAAAAAAAAAACAAAACATTTGAATGCACAATGCTTTTACGTGTTTTGGTCCATTAAAGCTGTCGCATTAGGTCCACATTCAGATCTTTATTTTGTGTTGCCAGACTTTAGTAGAACATACTCAAGCGTTTATTCAACCCTAAACCCCGTATGGATCTCCAGAAAACAGCATTTTTTGCTCTCCCGTTTACATCTTCTCGCTAAAACCTTGTATTTTTGTTGCGTGGGGGTGTAGGACCCAAAAGCAGATACACTCTTGGTTGCAGGAGAAAAAAAATATTTTAACAACAAAACAAAACAGAAAGTGTCCTCAAGGGTAGAAATCAAACAAACCTGAATTGGAGAACTTCAACTGAGACAAAACTGACCAAGAAGTGCCAATGTAGAGTAACAGACAGGATGAAGATATAAGGGCAGACAAGACTTTCAAAATAAAACAGGAAACACTAAAACGGACCATGACAATTTTAGCCGTCAACTAAAATTTATGAATTATCTGATATTCTACATATTTGGAAGGGGACAAAAACAGAAGGTGGAGCCAAAACATTTTTTTTGCATATAGTTTAATAATAGGCAGAAAAATAATCTAGAGACGGGGGAAGGTTGATTTGAAACCACTCAGGTATCAGAAATCAGAGAGAGCTTCATTATGTGACTAACCTGTCAAACAATATGGGAGTCACATTTGTCTGGCTGCAGCCATACCCCAGCATTATTTGCACTTGTAGCGCTTTAAACGGACATCATCTCTTTCACCGTATTAGAGATTTCAGCATTAAAGAAAAAACAACGACATTTGAGGTGGAGGCGACAGTTGCAGTGGGTGGATGTGGCAGCATGATGGAAGATAATTTGGTGGGTGAAAAGGGACCACTGGTCGTAATGGTATTAGGTGCAGGAGGTCAGTTATTTATACCAGGTGATGTAATGCAAATGCTGAGGGGGAACAAATAGAAAAATCCATCCGTTGGAAGAAAAAGCGATGGCAGTTTAGAAGGAAAACAGTGAATTGGAAATAAACAAAACAAAAAATTGCATCTAACGTTTACACACCTTAGTTGAAACTGTGGAGAAGCCTACCCATCTGCTGTTCAGAATCCTGGGCCGGATTTTTAACACCGTGATATAAGAAAGCGCGCAGAATGAAATATTAATGGTGCTGGTGATTTTATGAATCATATCGCCATGGTCCATTGCTGACAGATTGATTTTGTTTCGTGCGCCAGGGGCCTCGAGACAGTGATGTTTTCATGTACCCCTGTCATTTCTCAATACGTGTCTTTTTGTAGCCTGTGGGCAACATAAACACGCACCAGTCACAATTTTGAGCTGTGAAAAAGGAAAAGAAAATAGATGGCCTTCGAGGAATGTGTGGTATGTGGGAGGCATGTGTGCTTTGTCTTCACCCACACTCAGACCTGTCAAAGAGACAAACACTCGTCCTCCGCCTCCAAGCAGCAGCAACCAATCGTGGATCGCTCCTGCCATCCCAAGTGTCTTGTCACTTATCAGGTTTAAAATCGAAAATTACCTTTAACTGTCAAAAAACGTGCAAGGGAACGTCTCTTATTTCATCACCTATTCTCTTAACATCTCATAAATTGCAATGATGATGGATGAGCGCTTTTGACTTGTATCTGTATGTGTATTTTATCTGGTTTTCCGCTGCAGGATTTTAAATTAAAATGATGTTTCTCATAAATTTCTAATCATTTTTCTGAAAAATGTTCTTCAAAGAAACTCTTCAACAAAGGGAAAAAATATATATATTTTCGAGATAGCGAGATAGATTGTGGGATTTACAATGGAACCGAATAACTGTGGCGACATCAGTGAGTTTATTTCTACATTCTTGCTGCTGCCAGTGTTCATTGCAACCCGCCACTCAGCCGGGCTTCTCTTAATTCAGTGGTTGCACAGGAGCGAAGGATGCGGGAAAGAACACACTGAACAACCAGTGTGAGATGAAAGCTCTCTGGAGAGGAGCGGAACATATGAGAAAATAGAAAAGCCTGGCTACTCAAGGCAATATCGAATCCAGCATCTATCTATAAAAACACTCACTGGACCAGCCACTCTTCGACCACAGCTAAGAAACCAGAATTTGAATCAATGTTTCTAAGGCGCAGTATTCTGTTACTTTTTGTTTTTAAATAATAAACAATATTTATTTTTGGAAAAAAAAATACAAATTTTAAAGATCCATCTTCAGATCCTTTTCATCCTGCTCTCTTTGTCAAAAGACTTGCTTGAATGCTGCCCAATGCTTATGCCCATGATATAAGCCTTCTGTTTATAGCCACCGGATTCTTTGTCGCTCTTTCCAAAGGTGTGGAAGGACCCAAGAACGAGACAGTTTCAGAGGATGGAGTCATCCACAGGCAGTGCATTTTGCCATCATGATAAAGTAAAAAAAAAAAAAAAAACAAGAATAAAATTGCAAACTGTCTCTAAAGAAAATTGTTTTCACACTGTTATTCCAATATGGGTCAGTTATGGACTGCTTATAAATCCGCTTATTCACATATTGTAATATGTATTAGGAAATTCATGTACTGTCATTTTTCTTTTTCTTTTGCAATTTTCATCTTGAATATATACAAGAGTGAGTAGTACTGCAAAAATGGCTACTACTCCACAAGTGACTTTCTAACTGCACCGAAAGACATTGGCTGCAGCTGCAACGACTTTGTTATATGTAAACATATAGAGCTTTAGCTTATGGGGGAAAGAGAGCAGAATGAGGCAAAGTCACCTGTTGTGCTGCTTACTTACAAACGGGCGGGAATCTCCCACTAGACTAGACTCTATCTAGGTGGGTGAAGGCAAAGGTCAAGTATCAGTGCATTGCACTTTAACTGTGCGGCCTCCAGGCGCCTGCAGGCATCATTACTGACCGAATACACTGCCAGTTAGTTAATAATTTCCTCCGTTCACCCTTTACTTTGAGATTAACCATTATTTTTCCCTTCACTGCACTGAACCAGAGCAGCTGCTAATCCTTCAATAACCGGTAATTAAAGCTTTACAAGAAAAGAGGGCCAGATTGATGTCCTCCCAAGTAACTGAATAAACAAGCAAGTTGCAAATCTGCATCCTAAACACCACATCCCGGATCACTCTTTTTGGTTTATTCAGACACACTGGGCAGGTGGAAACAGGCTTAGACACAAAGTGGCTCTCCAAACTAAATGTTTGGCTCCAAAGCTGCTTTTCTTATGGAAACAATGACGACCCTTCTTCCAGGTATTATCGAAATTCCTCATCTTCCCCCTCGGCCAGGAGCTATTTTGAGAAGCTGGTTCTGATTTGCTCAAAGCCGGAGAAAATCATTAACCCAAACATGGATTTAAACCAGATTTGGGAGCATTTTGGCCTCCAGCTTGTACAATAGTGGTGGAATTTAAAATGAAATGCAACAGGTCCAATTTCAAGATTAGTGAGGTTGTAGATGTTGAAGAGAACACAAATATAATTTCAAAGGTCACATATTATACCCAATACCATCATGGGCCGCATGGCATAATGAAAACGTGCAGCCTTTTCAGCCCAGACTACAAGGATGTCTCTCTGTGAGTGAGTCTCGTGCCCCCTTTTGCCTTACCAGGAAATAAAAATGTCCTGCAAACACAGCGCCACCTTGTCAGAGTGTGAAGTGTCTCATGTGCCCTCAGGCGTCTCTGTCCAGTCGCCAGCAACCACTGACTGACTGTGACTTTTGCTGCATCAAATTGGAAACGTCCAGCAACAACGATTGCAGTGTCCTACTTGGCATCAAGAAGAAGACCTCGAGAGTCACTGATCCGCACTGCAGCCCTTCTCAGTTCTGTCTCAGGTCCCATATCACACATTTAGACTGAGATTTATTTTTTGTTTTCATATTTTGAACTTATTGCTGCATAATTTGTTGAATTCAAAGACAGAGAGGAAACACAACCACATTTCTTCAGTTAAATGTGTGTAATGGAGCAAAACACAGATACACACAGATCTCCTGGCCAACCACATGACCTGAGTTCCCTGGGCAGCATTTTGGCATCAGGCAAAAAGCAAGAAGGCAGGGAGGGAGTGTTTACTGCTTCAGCTCCGTGCCTCTGAAAAGACCAGCCTGGGGAATTCTGATATCTGATATCTTCGCCACTGATGATACTTTTTTTTCCAACTGTCTTGCTTTCCCTCCCCTGTGTTTTCCCTTGAACCATCTTCTGGGCTGCATTTTGTGGCTTTTTGTTTGCTCTTTGCTTGTAAGTGGTTTCAACTTTGTGCCTAAATGGTCACACATTGATTTTTAAATATAATCTCTTCTATCCTGCTTGTTTTGCTTGCTGTCAGTGTCTTATTCTGGCCTATCATCTGATACACTGAGCTCACCCCTTCCTTTGTATACATCCTGGCGTTGCCGCTACCTCATCTGTCTTGGCTTCCTGTATCCAAACTTAAACACGTTGCTCTGACGTTCAAACAGGTGTGCAGCTCTATACCTCAGTGAGACACGCTGAGAGCTCACCTATCCATTTCGCGCAACATTTGCGTGATGTGGCAGCCCATCATGAGTGGCTGCTAGCACGAATCTAATCCTGACTGCTTGAATGCCTCCCACTTCCCTGCAGCTAAATCTCCTCCTCAGCGCGCCCTCCCTCCTCACACATGAAGGCAGCTTAGCCCCGGAGAGCAGCCTCTGCCTCTTAATCTCCACGACAAACCATTCCCTCATGCCGACCAAAGCTCAAGGTAGCTCACAGTATAAGGGCGACATTCACTATTCCAATGCATTCCGGGAGACCACCGAGGGGAGATTTATTTCACCGAGCGGAGGAAAAAGGAAATCCATCTTGGTTACTGCCGAGTGGGGAAACAGGTGTGATTCACACATATCAGCAGACAATACAGAACACGGATGGGGGAAACGGAAGGTGTTGTTGTTGTGGACAAAGACTCAGTTACTCAATACTTGATATTTCAAATTGCATCAGGCAGCAAAGTGAGTTCACATCAAGAGGTTTACGGCATTTTAAGTATAATTGACATGCACTGGGTCCAATTATTTACGTACAATTGTCCAATTTATGTGTCCAATTGTACAATATTGATAACAGTGGAGTGTTTGCATACCTGATGGATGCCATATAGATGGTAGGCAGCGGAAGTAGTGCAGTTAGCATGTCGTGTCAGCCATCAGACTGTGGCCGCATTGTATTTAATGGTCGGTAGCGATTTCCCATTGAAACAGTGGTAGAAGAATAGGCAGTTAAAATAAAGAACCAACTTCTTGTAAATTAACTGCATTTCAGGAAACACTCCACATTGATCAATCAATCGATCAATTAATTAATTAATCAATCAAGTTTAATCTATAAAGCTCCAAATCACACCAGAAGGCATCTTGAAGCCAAGTTTTAATAGATTTGTGTATATTGTTGATGACCGTTAAAGTGCCTGTCGTCCATATGGCGAAAATATTTGGATGGGACAAGGTCCCACCTTAGTTCGAGTCCTGTGTCTTGAACTAAGGTGTGGAGGTGGAGTCCAGGCACCGAGACTTTCAGGGCTGGGTTCACCGGCGTGTATCATATATACTTGCAAGTGCAGTATTATGTGAAAAACTAGGCGATGAATACAGAGTTCGGGTAGGGACAAATCAAGTTGAATGCAAACAAAATAACACTACACAGTGTGCTGCCAAAGCATGGGATTTGTAGCACAGCTCCTATGTTTATCACCTCTCAATCGTGAAAGCGAGTGCAAAATGTTGGCGGGTGAATCTGTATCAAGATCATCAAATGTCTTTGGGTCCACATGAGATGACCGAGTGACCTCGGCTCATCAAAGACATCCTCGGTTAAAGGAACACATTGATTTTCTCTCCCACCCCCCACCTCCTGTATCCTGCTGACGGTCTTGTCAATGTGATGAGGTGAACTGAGTGTTCCGCCTCTGCTCCTTCTGATCAGTGGATAACCTGAGAGCCCGGCTCACTCTCTGCCCTGCACCCGCTGGACGCCAGGACTCTCGGGCCGCCGAAATAAAGACGTGTGGGAGCTCACATGGAAGTGTGAGTCAAAACAGCAACTCGGCTAGCGCTGCCTTTCCTCTTTCAATACTCATCATTTTGTTTCAAGGCAACAAAAACTTAACTCTCCCACAAACAACTATTTTTAACTCACCACCACGCCATCTCAACATGCACATGCCAAGAAGAAAGCATCAATTTAGCTAAAGAGACTGAAAGTCAGAGACATTCTGCTTTAGAGCACCAGTCAGGATCAGGCCAGTGTCAGATGTGGATAGAAGTGAAAGTCAGACCAGCTGGGCTGGCTGTGTGTGTGTGTGTGTGTGTGTGTGTGTGTGTGTGTGTGTGTGTGTGTGTGTGTGTGTGTGTGTTCAGGTGAGACCAGCCAGCTGCCTGGCAGGCAAACAGGCACGACTCCAATTTCGCCGCGAGACTGAATTTGAGATTGGAGCGAAGGGCTGGAGGCAGCAGGAGGTGACGGGAGGCAAAGTGATGGGAGAACACGATGGGTGTGTCTGAGACTCACAAAACAACATTCACATTCATTTTCAAGGTTTCTTCCATTGAGAGACAAACAAAACATCCAGAGTGAATCGTGATTGCGATGTTAACCCATCCCTCTCTGTCCCAGTATGACAGGGACAGAGAGGGGTCCCTGTCATACTGGGACCCCCTTCACTCCAACCCTTTACTCCTCAACTGCAGTCAAGATTATCTCCCTCCTTCAGCTGCTGCCCTGCCTGCTCACTCCTGGCCAGAAGGTCCTTTGCTCTCAGTGAGAAATTGGAAATAGCTCTGACCTCCAGATTCAGATGATCCTGCTCCGAGCAGCCTGCCTTCCACTCCACACAGTCAGCTCGCTCATCTCGCCTTTCACAGCCTGAGAGAGCTACACGCTGCTTGCCCCACTTATCCATTGTTAAATAAATCCTCTGAAAACATCGCCCCATGTCTGTGTCTCCCCGTTCTAGTGTTCAGACTCCACTGAACCCAACCCGGCAAGCCTGACCAAATGTTTCGGCTCCAGTGAGTTGGCCATCGGCAGTGAGTGGCCTTGCCTGAAGGACGTCAGCACCACATGCCAAGTTAAACCGTGTAACTAAGCTCAACCAAACTGTCACTCTTTGCTTTTATAAATAAGTCTGCCAGTTCTGATAAAAAAAAGTGCTTTACAAACATGGTGCAGCTTCCTGTTCTTGCAGCCCCCGCTTCCTCCTTTGTCAAAAGGTCGCTGATTGGTCCTGCAATATTTGGATTGAAGGGATGGACTGCAGGCCAGAGCCAATAGACTCTGCTAAATTGAACACACAACATTTCACTCTTGCCGTCATTAGCTGAATTTCCATTACCCCTAGAATTGCGCAAAACCTAAATATCGCAGTAAAAACTTGTAATGGAAACAGAAACTTCAAAAACCTCTCAAATATCACTTAAGGTTTTTTACACTCTCATGAGGTGGTTTTTCAGATGTATCGATATAGAGGTATGTCGCAAAAGTGTAATGGAGACACTTTTATCACACTTACACGTCACTTCAAGTGAAAATGGCGCGTTATGCTTGGACGGAGGAGGAGATGGAATATATTTTCACAAGTAATGAAAGAGAAAAATATAACAACCATTCTCGACAGCAAACAACATCGACATGCAGATTTATACAAGAACTTTTGTACCTCCATCCTCCTCAAAGGTGGGTCTCACAGGACAAGATTTTACGGGAATTGCGACTTATGCGCTTCGCACCATTCAATGGAAACACCTGTAAATTGCAATTGAACTTTGTCGAAATTTTATTTTGTGAAAAACTAATGGAAGCGCAGCTATTGTAACCCATTGAGGATTGTTGGAGTGTTGTTTCGCTCAATTTGTATTTTTTCCTGGTAAAAAGTCCTCAAAATACAGAAAAATACAGCTTCCTTCTGCAAAATTCTCAGCAGCCTTGCAGAGTTTTTCCACAAACAAAAATAAATAAATGAATACCTGCAATACGACACAATCCCACCTGTAAACAGGCTCTAATATGAGTAACCAACCGCTAAAAGCAAAGGCGACCGACGTGCCTCACAGCCAGTGCTGTTTCACTGCGCGGGCACAAACATCAGCGCCTACATTGCCTGGAAAACCTCGGAGCCCCCCCCTGTCATCAGCGGGGACAGAGAAACACTCAGAGTTGTGCCCCGGGAGACGAGCAGCAGGAAATGAAAGAGCTGAACTGTTTGCCGCACGGACGCAATATTTATGCCTGACTACGCAGGAGCCAATTTTACGTGTCTTGAGCCCGCTGCCCTCATCTCCTGCTCGATGAGCACCTTCTGTTCGCGGCACTCGAGTGTCTGCGCACCTCCAGGTTGTCCGGAGCAACCGCGGTGACATTTGAGGCTTGCAGGTAAATGTCTAAAGCACACACAAACACACACACACACACAACTAAACAAAAAAAACAGGGCTGAATATCAGAGAGATTTCTGTTGGATAATGTTGGTATTTGCTACACTGATAGCGTTTTGTTTTGTCACGAGCCCTTGCGTCAGCAGGAGAACAGAATAACTGCCATAACTTTGCGCTTTGAAATATTAATCCGAGTGCCAGAGAATCTTTGACTGATTGCTAGATTGGCAGAAATCGAAACTGGGGATCCAGACTGCACCCGTTCCTCTTGGCGGAAAGATAGGAAGGAGAGAGAGAGAGAGAGAGAGAGAGGATAGAGAAAGGGAGCAGCAGCTTCATTCTCATCCATCGTCACGAGCTGTTTGTTTCTTCAAAACAAAAAAAAAACTCTGGAATTCAGAAATAAAGTCCCTCTTAGATTTCCAGATGTTTACCACCAGGAAGAGAATTGCAATCATCATAAAAAAGTGTGTATGTTGTGTGGGAGAGGAATGTTCCATAGCATGTAATAATAATTATTGAACTGTATGGTATGATGGTATGGTCTTTATCCTCGATGTATATTTCATATTGCTCTGCAACGTTGCGGAAAAGCCCAATTGAGGCCTGGAGTTGAGAATAAACATTCGCTGTAAACTCTATGCATCACATCAGCTGCAAACCTGTAACTGTGATTGTCTCCAGTGTCCCTGTCAAATGAATAAACAAACAAACAAACAAACAAACAAACAAATATGCCTGTTTCAAACCAAGACGACGGCAACAGGGTTTATGGTTTAGTGGGAAACTCAATGTTTATGTGCCAAGACTCACAGTTTTCTCAGCTGATTAAGGCAGATTCGGTGGACGGGCAGAGATGAAGGCGTGGGTGCAGGAGTAGCCAGACACAATGAACACTGTGGTCTGCCGGAGCAGCTGCTCCGATCCGACACGGCTCCCTTCACATTTGGTTTATTTTAAAGACCAGGATCGTCTCTCGCAAATGCAAAAGGTCACAGTGGGCCACTCACTCAGGGGATGAGGAGGCGAAAAACTAAATTTAAACTCTTTCATCCAATGACTATTAATAGAAAAGTGCATGTAACAAAAAAAAAAAAGAGTGCCATGCTCAGGGTGTTTTTTGGGAAAGGCTGACTGACGAAAGGGCCTCTTGTTAACGGCAGAGTCACTCTGTCATTTCTCTGTATATCAAGAAGAATTGTATTTATTTATTTTTTTTAGAGATATTAGACGTTTGTCATTGCCGTTTCCGATTCTGACAATCATTTTCATCTGTTTAATTTATTTTGAAAGACATTCATGTCAAGAAAAACAAGTGTGAGCAGAAGCGCACAAACAAAGACAACTAATAAATGACCTGCTTCAGTTTTAATGGAACAGCAGAAGGCTCCCAAAGGACCCCTAACAGGGCCAAAGAGGTCAAATCCTTTATTGACTGGCGTTTAATTAAATCTATCTGAAACATCATCACAGAAATAAAATGATTGTTGTTTAGTTTTGTCCCTGTTTGGTCTTCGCAGCAGCGAGGAGAAGCTGTGTTCACCTGCTGGAGGAATCAACTTTTCTTTTGTGAGTGATGTTGCAAACATCTCCAGCTGTATTGACACTTAGTGAGATTGTTATTGGTTTGTTAGCATGTTATTGGCTGGCTATGTGGTATCAAAGCCAGACTTCATTGAGAAAAAATGTAAAATATGACTGAAGCAATTTTCATAATGATTTTTATTTCAGATTCTTTGACTATGCTCACATAGAATGGAGAACATTCCATCATTGCAACGATTTGGTGGATTTATGGCGCTTATACAGTAAAAAATACTGTAAAAAAATTAAATTTCTTTCATCTGGCAGGTGGATCTGCATTAAGCTAATCAAATGTCTCCAAGATGTAAAAAGTCAAGGAAATATAAATATGAGATTGGTTGCATACACGCACACACACACACACACACACACTGGGAGAGAGAAGGTCAGGAGGTGACGGGAGACCTTTATCGCCCTGAAGAAGCGCTGGTGTAAACACAGGTGCTCCCAGTCGTGCTAATCAAGGCCCTGCTGCTGTATTCCGGTCACAGCGAGTCACGGCTAAATGGAACAGAGCCACCAGGGATTTTATTGATCCGGCCCTTTTTTCTTTTCTTTTTTTAAATGAGCCCTAATGTATACGTAGCAGCTGTAAGAAAGGCCATTTTGAGGGATTCACTGTTCAATGTTGTTTGAGTTAAGACCAGCGGAGCATTGATTTTTCAGGGCAAACCAGGATTTCCATAAAAGGTGTTTCCTTCCGGCCTGCCTTTTCAGGGGGCTGATTGGCACATTTGCTCTTCTGCTTGTCCTTCGACCACATTTTCATTTCAACAGCAAATTTGACCACAAATGGAAAAGGCGGCGCCATTAATATTCAATCACTCCTGAACCAGATGCAGCTGGATCGCACCGTGATGTGTGCCGCCTCGCCGAAGAGCGCAGAAGACCGCCAAACTCACGTTAGCCAGCATGCTAATGACCTCTGCTCTGTCGCCACTGTGACATTTGTCCAGGGCGTGAAGCGTCAATCATCGTCAGATGTGATAATATTAGACCGCGTTTTTGAATTTCGCCCTCCAGATACATATTTCATGCGGAGGCACGTGCACTCGGAGGACATTGCGAGATGTGAGGCTAAAACTGCGGACCTGAGACCATAGGGGCCCCCGAGACAACAACTGGGCTACGTGTCGAAGGTTGAAGCGCTTCCACTGACGGTGGCGCTAATCCTCTTCGCTAACACGTCCTTGACCAGTCACTTCCTGAGGCTCTGCGGTCTGCGGCCGACCCTGCACCCTGACATTCCTGCAGAGGCAGCGAGTGGGGAAAGCATGAGGGCGGACAGATGAATAAAGAAATAAATAAAGAATATAAATAAAGATAGACAGATAGAGAGTTGCAAACAGATTAGAGGCAGAGACAGACAGGCAGGCTGGATAAGATGCTGCAGCTCGTCTAAAAACGTTGCCGTGTTATTATGACCGAGGGACAATGCTGTTTGATGATTGAGAGGAGAACATATAAAAAGGATCCCGTACATAATTACACGCCGTTCAAGAGCTTGAATTACATGGTGCACTACTCTTCACTCTAAATCCTTTTTGCGTGCCTACGTTTGCAAACAGCAATCATGTGAGGGCGAGCGGCCGGCCAAGCGTCCGGCACATCTGTTTTTCCGCCAAATTGGATTTTTATCAGTGGAGCGGCGGCGGCGGTGGCTGATGGAGGGGCGATGAAGGAGGACAAAGTCATGGGAGTCACGAGGCACGCTCAGTGCAGCAGCACGCCGCATCGATTGGTCCCAGGAAAGGTGGTGGGGGGTGGCGGCGGGGCTGGGGAGGGCGGGAGATAGTAGTCATGTCACTCAATAACTGGCCCGCCTCTCTCTACTGTCTCGGCTTTCCAGCGCCCAAACCGGAACCCGGCAGGTCACCTGGCTCTGACATGTGAGAACCTCACCTGAGGAAAGTAGTTCAGTGAACTTTCCGAGAGGCCGAGCAGGCGTTCGGCAGCGCTGACCTAGCCTAGCTTAGCTTTTGAGCTCATTTGTGCATTGTGGGTCCCGTATGATTTTCGCGTCTTTATTTTTGATGGTGCAAAGTTGTGACCTGATCAGTTCTCCAAAAAAAAAGAACAGTACGGTGAGCCCTCTGTTTACAGCCTGCAGCCAAACCTGACGCTGGTCTACAAAAAAAGATAGAAACACGCACTATCAAATAAAGAATAATAACATCTAGCATACACAAACGTGTTCCAACCACGTCTTCCCCAGTGTGTTGGGTTTTAAACACCCTTTGTGACATCACAAAGTGCTGATACCCGGAACTGTGTGTATCCTTTTGCTGGCAGCAAAAAGATACTTATACAGGAACATTATCCAAGGAAATGGTGGTAGTGCGTGTTAATATAGCCTCCTTACATTATTATGTGACTCCGACTTATTTAGTCATTTAAATATGTTGTGCCATTCATTTGTCACTGTAGACTGTTGACACAAAAGAAGATTTGGGTCATGAGGGCAGGACTGTTTAGCTCTGAGTGCCATCAGTGGTTTTGACCCGACCCACCACCCAGGACAGAGGTTGAGGTCACCACGGGACACATTTTCCCACGGACCGATGCAAATTCAATGGGCTGCCGTTCAAAGCCAGAGGGCGCCGGCAGCAGCGAGAGTCACCGGCTGCTTTGGCACGAGACCAGGGGAAATCTTTAACACGCAATTTTGTCTTTTATACCTTTCATTTTATTTTTTGTACTGCATGCATCACTTGCTACGGCAATGTCAGTGCATGTTTACCACGCTGATAAAGCTCCATCCATCCATCCATTTTCAACGCCCGCTTATTCCTGAGCTCAGGGTCACAGGGGTCTGCTGGAGCCTCTCCCAGCTGTCATAGGGCGAAGGCAGGGTGACACCCTGGACGAGTCGCCAGTTTGCCAGTAAAGCTCTTTAAATGGAACTGAATCAAACTGAGAAAGAGAGACAGAGTTATGTATTTGACGGTGGAATTTATTTAATGTGTTTCAGACACAGGTTAACCCAGCTCGCAATTAGTGTTACGTCTGCAGGGCGGGGGGAGGAGGGAATAAACAACATAATCCACCGAAGAGGACTGAGTGACATTCTGTGGCATTAAAAGAGACGGACGGTCTTAAGTGCCGACTGTCCGCTGCACCTCTGACCTCGGCCTCCACTTATGCCATTTCACTCTCAGCCCTGACAAGGCTGAAAAGGGATTCTTTTGCAAATGACACCAGCTGCTCCTTTGCTTTGTTGCTCAGCAGGTGACACACGAGGCGGGACTTCGCTTGTCATTATTAGGCGGCAGTCTTCGGCTTCCCTCTAATGAAGTATCGATCTTTAAAAGCAAACAGCGCCCTCTGCTGCCCGCTGATTGGCTCCTGGTGAGCGCCTGATGGTCCGAGAGATGCAGCTTCTTGGTCGCAATCAGGCATCCTCGCGCCTCTGACATAATCATTATGGATTTCCAGTCTTTGTGACGAACAAAAAACAAACAAACAATCAGACAGACGACGACTTCAGACAGGTGCGTCTCATTATGCGTGAGGGCAGGTGCTCGGAGCCGTTGCCTTGGGTATTAACAAACTAATGGGCTCATTACTGGAAAAAAATCAGTAAAAAAATCAAGGAACAAGGGTGATGTGCCGGGGGCGCGTGACCTCCTCATGTTAGTCTGCATGCGTTTTAATTCTTGACTGGCTATCTGAGGCACCGGAAGCTCGTTTTCATGTCATTTTAATGAGGAGAAAGGCTGAAAGCCTGCAAGAAACTGAAGGAGCGTGTCAGATGGGCGGGTCGGTGGGATTTAATTATGCTGCTTGCTGCTGAAGGCTCACTCACACACGTCTAGGATCCTGTAGGTGTGTCATACGCCTGGTTTACTACGTATTTTATTTACTCACTGGCTGGTGAGCGCATGGTGATGATGCAACAGCCTTCCACAGCAACTTCTATTACTATGCCCCCCTCCCCCCATTTTAAAATCCCTTCATCATTGTGTTCTAATGATAATCTGTGTCCCTATCCTGTCAGAGAACTTGACCCAAAATGAGAAAATCCCTCAGAAAATGGACTATAACTCAATTCTGGAAATAAGCACTTTGTGATATCACAGAGGGCACTGGCACCTCGCCCAGGTGTCCGCTAAATCAATCTGCTATTTACTAGAGATCTGAAGAGTTTCCTGGATAATGAATCTTTCTGTGATGCTCCACTGGCGTCTACGAGGAAAAATAAGGATGAAAGTGGGAAGAATGCTGGTACCTATAAAGCGCTCAGGACATCAGTTGAATAAAGCAGCAACAATATCGTCACCCTGTTAAAATAATGGCCTAAGTCATTTTTATGGCGAAAATGAGTTTTTTTTTTTGGCTTAAATCATCTCTTGATAATGCCTTAGACCATTACTTTAATAGGGTGATGATTTATAATAGTGGGGTTTACTTTTGCTGTTGGATTAAGCTAGAGCAATGTTTTTTTCTTTAATAAATTAATAATATATTCTGTGCTATTATTCTGCAATAAAATGACTCCTGTCAGGAAGGTGCTGATGGTGGTGAGTGACATGCTGCCTCACAGTGAGGTTGGTTCTTCAAAGGGCCTTTGGAGGTGTTGCTACAGTCCAATATGAGGCCAGCTGATGGCGCTGTCACTGTGGCAGAGGTTCCCTCCCCCTCCCCTCATGAGGCCATTACACATGAAAACAATTCTAAGGTAGAAAAACAACATGGTGCCTCATTATTGCAGCAAACTTCAAACTATTCTTTCCCCTCTCTCGTCAGTCGCAGTGGGTTTAAATCCAGCCAGCCAGCCAGCCAGCCAGCCGGGATCCATTCACAGCTGTCATTGAACAGCTGGCTGTGAATGTCTTAAGGAGGCAGCACAATTCCTCGCCAACGACTCACAGCCTCACGCAGAGCGTCAGTCAGAGCTGCACCAGTCGTGTCAGGAGTAAATAATGAACGCACGTCACGAACACACTTTCAGTTTCTGGTAACTGCAAAGACCAGACAGGCTGAAGATTTTCATACTGAAAAGTATTTTAATAGCATAAAATTTGGTACAAAGAAGTAATGAAACATTTATTTTTTTTGAACGTTTCACAATTAAGTCAGGAATCCACAGGTTTGTTTGTTCTTTTTTGGAACTGAGATGATTTACAGTAGTGCTTTAACATGCACGTGATGAAGTGATTCAGATCTACATGAGAAACTTAGCAGGCTTATTTTTCAGTGTCAAACAGAATAGAAAGAATTTAAGAAATTGGAGGATTTAAAAGCTTGATAAAAACATTTACCAGGATAAAAAAAGGCACGGCGATACATGTATAGTGTGTCAGCGGTTGAGCTCAAGTGAGTGAGTTTAAGGCTGGAAAAGGTCGCAGAAGGTCAGCTGTGTTTTGGACACAGACAGCGCTGGGTAAAGAGGCTCAGCAAACGCCTGCCTGTAGGAATGCATCAGGACCAGACTGCCCTCTGGTGTCACGCTGAAGAACGACAGGACGCCCTCCTCGAAGTCGAGGAACACGCCCACCGTCTGCAGCCCGCCGGCCGGCGCCGCCACGGCCTCCGCCGCCTTGTTGTGCAGCACCTCCACCCGCCTCCTGTCGCACGCCACGCACCACGAGAACGGGTTGAAGCCCAGCCGCGAGCCGTCCCGCTGGCCCTTCCTCTCGATCTGGGCCTCGCACACCCCCACCTTCCAGCGGCCCTCGTCCACGCGCACCCTCACCTCCCAGTAGTGGCGGCCGCCCCGCAGGGCGCCAGCGGCCAGCGCCTGCGGGAAGCAGCTGAAGCGCGCCTGGTGCTCGCCGTAGGCCTGCGGCGCCTCGCTGTAGCTCGCCGTCCGGTTGTTATCAGACAGCTGCAGCTTGGGGTGGGCCGTGTCTTCGTCCAGCGTGGGGACGCAGCCGTCTGCACAGGGAGGGAGAGAGAGAGAGTGTTTCCAGGGGAACTTTGATTGAAAAACATCACCTTTGAGCCGTCGGAAGGCTCACAGTGCTCTGGTTTAATTAGCTGTGATTCATAAGTGATGGGAATGAAAACAGGTGATTGCAGGAGGAGGGGGGCTCACAGTGCAGTCTGTAGAAGTTTCTGTCTTTGCCTGGCACGGTCATAACAACGGAGTCCAGGCGTTTCTCCGTCCACTCCTGCAAACACTTGAGCTTGGCCTCGTTCACCTCCTCCGGGGCGTCCAGCTGCTCCAGGTATCTCCCCGTGTTGGCAGCCCTGGTGAGGGAGAAGAGCGCACAGGCAGACAATATATGTTTCTATATTCCTACAGGACCCTTAAAAGTATATAGACGGATAAAAGCAGATCTTCGGGGAACGAAAAAGGGGGCAGACGTGAAGTAACTCGAACAGATGGACCAGTTTCTAAATCCCATGGATTTATCTGATTTATCTGTCTGGTAAAGAGGTGAGGGAAAGGACTTGGAAAACAGAGGCAAAGCTTGGAAAGTCAATCAACTGAGGAACACCTTGCAGAAGTGAAATCTTAATGACCTAGGAAACCCAGTGGCAAAAGAAGAACAGTGTTTGCTGACTTACAGGTGTGAAGTCTTGCTGTATTCCTGCAATGCCAGAATGAGAACAAACAGGTTAAGTTGTGCCCTTGCGTTCGCCTCGCGCCTTCAAACTCACTTATCTTCCGACGTGACACGTACCACGATGAAGGCCTGGTCCTGGATGCTTTTGTCGCCCCTGGCGTCGGCCAGGCCCTCCAGGACGTGGAGGCCCTGCTGGATGGACTTCAGGGAGCTCCGGAGGTGGCCCAGCTTCTCCTCCAGGCTGCCCAGCGCCTTGCTCTCCTCGTTGGACACGCACTGAAGAGCCGTTTGCTCCTCCTCGTCCAGAGCCTCCCGGATGACCGAGTACTGCTGCTGCACGGCAGCGCGCGCCTCCTGCAGGACCACCTGGACAGATGGTAGAAATCAGCACAGTGACTAAACATGGCCAGCAGTTCACTGTCCACTGGATGCTGCAGCTTTCTGGTTACAATTCAAAAGTTTTTATTACATGGTTGTACAAAGCTCCACTGTGTGACTCTCAATGACCTATTTTTCTATCCATGCACACAGATTAGTCTTTGTATCAATAGGGAGAAATAAAACGTGGGTTGCAACTTGCAAGCCATAGTTTTGTGATTCTCTTACATTGACGCCCTCTTTCTTCCGAGTGAGTTCCATCAGTCTGTTGTTCACTTGCTCTTCAGCCTCCTGCAGCTTCTTGATGTCCTCTATCAGGCTGCCCTGAGGGTGAAAGAAAAGGAGAACTAATCAGTCAGAATCCCGCCACTTTAAACTAGAGTAAAGGCGGCACATTTTACCAAATTCTAAAATTGTAATTATCCCGGACTACACTGGAGCAGCTTTATATGATTAATTGTCCACATAACCTCCACAGTTCTCAGGAAAACAGCAGTTAGCCTCTCTGTCTTTTAGCCTTACAGCTAAAGTTGATGCCGTGTGGGACCTTTCACACAGCATTCCTGACTAGATGTGCTGTCGCAAACCGAAGAGGTATCAGTGCTCTTTGTGACATTACAAAGAACTGACTACCAGAACTGGAACACACTAAAAAGTGAGGCCAGCAAAAGAAATGAAGGATAAAATTTAGCGTGAATTTTTTTGGTATGAAAAAAGTCTCTGCCTACCCTGAGCTCCTTCTCCGCCTCCCTGATGCTGATGCAGACGTGGCCACGGTGCGAGCCGATCACCGTGCACACGGTGCACACGCACTCTCCACACTGCCGACAGTATATGCGGTTGATCTCATGGTGCTCCTGGCACCTCCAGCTCGAGATGTCCTCCACGGGGGGGACCAGAGTGTGACTCTTGAAGACGGGGGAGTCCAGGTGAGGACGCAGGTGCTCCGTGCACATGGACGCTCCGCACACCAGGCACGTCTTAACAGCCAACTGACAGCCAATTCTTGGGCAGTAGTGGCAGGGCACGGGGCCAGAATTTTTTACCTCCGCTCTGGGAGGGAAGCCAACGCGATGTGGGGATCCTGAAGCAGTTGGAACATTCTTATTGGACATCGGCGGAGATTTGTTAGCAAGGGGCACCGGAGACTTATCTTTACGGGGAGTCGTGGCGGCTGGAAAGGAATTGGAAGAGGCAGGTGAGGCAGGTTTTGCTGGAGATGCATCTGTTCCAGTGATTTGTGCGTTCCTCTTGGGCGTCTCAACAGCAAGAGCATCACATAAATCAATTTCATCACAGAAGTCGTCGTCGTATATGAGGAAAATGTCAGGAGCAGTAGGCGTGGCCTCAGTCACAGCTGCTGTTGTGCCATCTGAGGTACAATCGGAGGGTTTTCCATCGCCGCAGTCACACTGCGTCGAGTTTTGGTCTTCTCCTCCTCGTCCTCCTCCTCCTTCCTTGGGCTTATCCAAACTAGTCGACTGCGCAGGTGCATCAGCAGTGGATCCTGACACTGACGTGCTGGGGATTTCCTGATCATTCACCTCCTCCCGACGGGTTGCAGCAACTGATCGCTTTGGCTCAGGTTGTTCTACCACAGGGGTGCTGGCTTTTCTCTTCCCCAGAAGTTTGCTGGTGAGCGAAGGCCTCTTCAGTGATGGGTCAAGTGTGTTTTGATCGTTATTACTGGCAGTGCCTTTAGGAGGAAGTGAAACCAAAGAAATTTAGTTGCACGTTATCACATGATTATTTATTCCCAACCAAACGCATAGGGCCGAAGCATAAAAAAATCTTATCAATATTATAATATAATCTTTAATGGGGAAAAATAACTTGAAGGAACGAGAATTCTAAAAGCCTCAGACTCCAGACTCTAAACGTAAAACTTCCACAGTAAATAGAATGCAATTAAACACACAATTATGTGATTTTAAGATATTTTCAGACTTAAGCTAAACCTCTTATCTGGCAGCGTTGGCTTACACATACAGAAATGACATGAAACAATATAAACAGCTCCTCGACGTTCACAACAAAAATACAAGAAACACAGAAATAACGAGGTCGCTAAGGATATGTTAGCATATCAAGCTAGCAATAGCTAGCGTCACGTAAACAGTGTAAAGTTCGCTTGTAAGTAAGCCAACAAACGATCGTGGATATGTCAGGTGGTCACGGATACACCAATCAAATCGCTTTAAACAAGTGCGTAGACTGCCACTGCTGCGTACCGTAGCTAGTGGTCCCATCACTCTACCAGGAGACAAAACGTCAAGCCGGGGGCTGTTGTCACGCTTACCTGCGGCGCTGCGAGACGACGGCGCAGAACGTTTGTTGGCTGGAGGCCGGTGGCCTATCAGGCTCCTGTCGAAGGGCAGAGTGTGGTAGAGGGTTTTACACTTCCACTCCGGACAGTGGTACGGCCCGTTCGGGTTGACGCTCCACAGGTCTCCGATGCATCGCCGGCAGAAGCTGTGGTTGCACTTGAGGGTGACCGGGTTCCCGGTCTGCTCGTTGCACAGCGGGCACCTGGCCGGGGTACCCTGCGATGCTCCCATGTTGTTGTGCTCGCCTTCGGTTCTTCCTGTTTGCGCGATAACGCGCATCAAGGGGCGGGGCCAGCGTGTTTGAATCCTGCGCATCAAGGGGCGGGGCCAGCGTGTTTGAATCCTACGCTCTCTCGCCAGTAGCGTCACACTAGCGTGTGCGTTAAAGGGACAATCCTTCATTTATTCCAACACGTTAATAATAATAATAGATAAATATGCAAAATATCGTTATACCTAAACACAATATAAAAACAAGTCTACCTTTCACTCCTTCCCCTGTAGTTTCTGTCCACATTGACAGCCATTTGTTTGTGGCGGTCTAAACATGTGACCTGGATGAAGAAAGCCAAGTCTCGAGTCGAAGTGAAACAATTAAGCTTTTATAATCTTTAAACAAAGGGGTGAAAATTGTCAAACACACACACACACACACGCTTTGAGATTAGAATACACAATGTGAGCTGTGCACCTAGAATTTGGACTAAAGGAAGTATATTAGTGCGAGTACAAGCTGAGACTTCTGAAATGGACGTGAAACTATTAAACTTGTAAACAACATTCCATTCCAACTTTTAACGACACGTTCCTACCCAAACTGTGTGGTTGATATGATTTTAAGGAAGACGCAAGTCACAAGTCAAGCCATAATAATTAATATGATTAAATACCACAATAAATAAAAAACACACCAGACTTATACAGTGAAAACCTTTATTAAGTGTTCATATATTTTTCTTTAAATGAATCTCTTAAATTATTCTAACTTAATGATTGCTAAGTGTTTGGTATTGATAGAATATTTATTTACACTGGAACCTATTGTACAGGTGAGTCTGGGACAGGCCTCTGTCATCTACCCCTGCTGGGAGTTCACTCCTCAGACTCCACCAGTCGCTACCCTCACGACCTTCAGCACCATCGTGATGTCACCCTGTGCGTCCCAACAGAACAAAGCAAAAAGACAAAGACGGACAGCTCTAGCTAGGCGACGGGACAACTGCGGTGTGTTGCTTCTCCTGCCTGACAAACACACTCATGCATGCACTCAGGCTTCTGCACGCACACACACACAAACCAAAGACCTCCCAGAGAACCCACACACACTGGCACTCGCCCACAGAGTAACACAGCAGCTAGGAGTCCTGCAGCGGCACGCAGTCCGAATAGCGCCGATCACAGTGTCGATATCACAGACTAAAAAAAATTCTAAATTTCTCCTGGAACTTAAGCGCGGTGCAAAGTTAGCAAGCAGGGCCTTGAATGGGTCTCGGTAAAGTACCTTGCAACATCTGTCATTTTCTCTTTACATGGTGGTAATACATGTCACCTCCTTCAGGATGACTCTTATAAAACAGTCTATGATTATTTTTTTTCCATCTTTTTTTTTTTTGTCTGGTAAATAAAATGGAACAACTGGGGGCAGTACAGGCAAACAAAAAAGCAAAAGCAAAAATAAAAACCAGAGGAACTAAAGTTTTATATTTCTGGTTGCCAAAAAACCCCACAGATGGAACACAATAGATATACAGTACGTAGACCCGCTGCTATGTGGCAGCAAGCCGTCTTCTTCTTCTTTTCACAAACAAAAACGGAACACACGCACGCATTCTGACGGCGGAACACACACACGGCTAAAAGTGATAACATGGGTTAATACTTGTAATTACAGAGCTCGTCGTTGTTTGGAGTTTTGTTTAGTTTGTGCATGATGTTGTGTGAGTGAGGGTTTATGTTTGTGTGTGTGTGTGTGTGTGTGTGTGTGTGTGTGTGTGTAAATGTGTATGTGCTCGTACTGCAGGTGTGACAATGGCAACCCTGTGGCTCGGCAGTTCAGGCAGGTCGTGGGTGAAGTCCACACACTCCTCGCCGACAGTCTCTGCCTCCGCCTTGATCGATGGCGCGCCGCGGCGAGCGACGCCTCCTCGGAGACGCCGCGCCGCCTTCCCCCGTCCGACGGTGCGAGGGGGCAGGAAGGAAGGAAGCGGTATGGATGGGCTGGATGGGTAGATTACACTGGAGTGGCGGGGGTGAAAGGTTTGGCAGGTAGACGTGACAGGCTGGCGGGCTCCTCAGCGCTCCTCCTCTCCTCCACAGACCTCCCGTGGATCGCCTCCTCCCTCCCCCCTCCCTCTTCTGAGCCGAGCCGGCGTTGAGAGGCTGGCGGCACGCACACAGACACAAACACACACGCACATGAACAAAATGTCAGTTAACATAACTTTCCATTAGTTTCCATTAGTTTGTTTTGCAAAATAAAAGCGATATTTCTACAATTTTGCGATTTGCAGGTGTTTCCATTGAATGGTGTGAAGCGCATAAGCCGTAATTCTTGGAAAATCTCGCCTCGCGGGCTGGAATTCTCATAAAATCTCGTCCCGCGAGATTTTGCGAGAATTACGTTTGCTTTTGTTTGTATACATTTCTTTGCTGTCAAGAATGGTTGTTATATTTTTCTCTTTGATGACTTGGAAAAAACATTCCGTCTCCTTCTCTGTCCAAACATAATGCGCGATTTTCACTTGAAGAGAACTGGTCATGTGACCCCGTACGCCGCGTCCGGGGACGAGTAAATGTGGAAAAACTGTTTCCATGACACTTTTGCGATTTCCTCTATATCGATACGTCTGAAAAACCACCTCGTGAAAGCGTAAAAACTTACTAACAAAATGTAGGTGTTTCCGTTACCAGTTTTTTATTGCCATATTTATGTTTTGCGCAATTCTAGGGGTAGTAGAAACGCAGCTAATAACGGATTATTCCATACATCCAAAATTTTAGAACTAGCTAGAACTTCTTTTTGCATGAATACTGCCACTACTACAGACTCTTATTATCGAGGACTAAATACGTAATCCAACAGACAGAAAGTGTGTAATCTCTTTAATGTTATGGAAGAAACTGCTACAGAATCTAACTTGCACACTTTGTTTGCACTTACTTGAATATTTTCTTTAGGCATTGCCTCCCTCTGCAAAACACAAGCATAGGAAAAAGAACATATTAGCGTGGCGCACACACACACACACACACACACACACACACACACACACACACACACACACACACACTCAAGGTCATACTATTAATAGACTCCCAAACACAGGCGTCTGTCAGGGCCGCTGCACTACACACACACAGCAGCAGATGGCAGCAGGGACGAGCTCAGGCAGCAGCAGAAGACTGTGGAGATGTGATGAATAATTCAGCAGTGCTGCGGACGGATTCATCGTCAGGCTCGGCGGCCCGGATATTTATTGCCTGCTGAAGATGCTGATAATCCTATTTTGCTCCTCCGTGACCAAACATTTTTCATCATCATGCGGCGTTTGTCGCTTCAAGGTCAGTGTGTTTTGCAGTTGAGAGGCACACGTCTGACTGCGTCTTCATTACTTTGGAGAGGATTTTAGATTTTTATCTTTCCTCCTTTCCCCCCGTCTTTCCTTCAGTCGTCCTCACTCTCTTTTGTTTAATGGCTCGTCTTTTGTTTGTGTGTGTGTTTTTTATTTTTTATTTTTTCATTTTTTGAGCATGCCTGTCTGCTCCCATCACTGACCGCAGGGCATCAATGGGCTAATCCCATTTCCTGCAGGGACACGAACCTGCACTCTGGCCTTTTTTCTAGAAAACCACTTACGAAAGGGAGTCGAAACGGCACGTGCAAAGACATCATTCCAGCACGGCGGGCTGCTTTCATGACTAAATCATCATCGCATTCCTAAAGTGGACGGTGAAATACAGGAGGAGTGGGTGGGTTCCGATGGTGGAGGATGGGAATCTTTGAGTACGAAACAGTAGAAAAGTGGCAGCTCTAAATTTAGAGGGGAAGGAAATCTAATCAATCAATCCATTTATTTTCCTCAAACAATTTCATAACTTTTCAACCCGTAAAGCATATCAGCTTCGGCCCCCACAATCAAGAACTGTTTCATCCCAATTTAAGATCTCCTACAGAGGTTCTAAGATAAGGAATTCACTTCCTTCTCATTTTCTTACACCCTCTCAATCTGTATTTAGAAAGCCTGTGAAATGCATGCTGTGTAACTAAGAACTGGATGTCTTGCCTTTACTTTTAACTTTTATTGCACCTTGTTGTGTGTGTGTCCATGATCTGTGTTCAACTGGGTTTATCCTGAGGTTATGAATTTGCTGCGTGTGTTTTGTATAATGGTTTGCATCTTCATTTTGTTTTGCCTTGCTTTCAGGAGGTCCTTCTGAGAAGCACGTCTGCTTTGTATAATTTTAGTTTTGTTTTGTTCATTTTTAGTGTATAAATCTTGACTATGTGCTAAATAAAGAAACTAAATCAATAAATAAAATTAAATATCAGACACTGTTTCTTTCTAATGTTTTTCTGGGCAAAAAAAAACTTTTTTTCAAAGGATTGCACAGAAAGAAAGTTTGACGTTTGTTGTGTTAGTGCTCGATTAGCTCATAATCGCATTTTCAGGCTTTTAGGATGTTTAATAAGGATTAAAGATGTCTGCGTCTGGCTGCTGCCGAGTGATATTTCGAGTCGAGCACTTGACTTTCTGCATTATCCTATTACTGTTGTTTTGATAAAGGTCACATTCAAGCAATCAAGAAACAAAGCTTTGGCGTTAAAGCAAGAGCTTACAGTAAGCGATCCTTCCTTTTCATTTGATCAGCTGACGTCATGTCTGATGTCACGCTTCTGCTTGTTTTACAACAGAAAAAAAATAACGCTCGGCCGTTTGGCTTCTCTGGAAAGTCACTTGTGATTAATGAGGAGTTTCCTCTCAAAGTGACGCTCAAGAACTCTCATTTACTTTAGTCGAGAGTGCATCTTTTGCCCGGTTTGTCTGACTCCACTCTGCAATGAAGATAAAAACGCTGTAACAAGCTAGTCTAAATATTTTCCAACTCTGACTTGTCTCGTAAACTCGCAAGAATGATCTGCTTGCCCCACTTCTGGGGCAAGCATTTTGTATTAAAACAAAATGGCTCTTCATGACATATCAAAGGGCACCAACGCCTCTCCCAAGTTAGCTGCACAAGCCTGCCGTTGTCTTTATAACTGTACAATTTCCAGCAGAATCTGAGATGACTGAGCTGAAATGACGACTGAAAAGGTCGACCTTCTTCTTTTTGGTCTTCAGCAGATGAATAAAACCTTTCGAACGTGAAAGAGACAAACCCTCACCCTTGCTCTCGGCCAGCAGCTCCTCTGTCATGAGTCCGTCCTGTCGGTTGCCCAGCACGAAGGCGAGGAAGGAGAGGATGAGGGCGTCCAGGATGCCCATGATGGCCAGGATGTAGGCCCAGCGCACCGAGCAGGCGCCCAGGCTGTACTTATCTGTCTGCTCGCCGCACATCCGCCGCACCTCGTCGCTGTCCCAGCCGTCCGGGTAGATCATGCAGCCCAGCACCAGACACACACCTGGAGGAGAGGACGGGAGATGGAGGGATTTTGTGGATGAAGGAAAGAATAGTGGTGCTTTTTTTCCCTTCTCCTCTCCTGAGATTTTGAATTAGTGATGAATTATTATTTTATTTTTTTGGGAAGGCGTGAAATCAGCGTTTCAACAATGCAGTTTGCCAATGAAGGCAGCAGCAACACACTCGTGGCAGAGTGATGGTGTTCATTTGATGAATTCCCCTGAGAGGCCACCTGCCACTCCCTCACATTCACACAGTTCAACGCTTGTATCATCCCGGACTTTAATAAATGGAAGCATTAGACTTTAACTGCCTGCTCCTCTGTTTCAGATGCCTAAATTCACCTCCTTTCTTATTTTTATGATCCCCTTTCATCTTTAGTATTGCGAGGGTGAAGGGGGGAAACACACACACACACACACACACACACACACACACTTCTGATGTGCTGAACATCACAGGAGGAAAAATAAACCGAAGCTTTAAGTAAAAGCAAAATAAACAACCAAGAACTAAACACAGCCTGGGAGAGCTTTCTGCTCCTCTTCTCCAGAGTCTCAGCCTTTGCTCCGGGGGTTAAAATCTCTCTCATCTTTAATTTGAATGAGGTTCTCATCCGAGGTCGTGTTGCAGCAGAGGGGAAAGAGGCGTGGAGGGGGGGGGAAGAAAAAAAGCAACTAGCTGACTGCACAATAATGGAGAGTGGATGGCACATGAATAATAAAACATAAACGCTTCCATGGCCCCAACAGTGCTGGCTGGTGATGATGCCAGACTTTAGATTCCATTTATTACATTACTCCACTTTTATTTTCCACAAAATCTCAACAACCGTGTCAGAGGATATGACTTTTAATTTTATTTATTTTATTTATTTATTTATTTTTAGCTTGGAAGTGTTTGGTTTTTCGGGGGTGGTCGGTTTTCTCTGCAGGAGCGGCGCACAACGTGCACAAACGCCCCCGTGCTCGCCGTCCAGCAGGGGGCAGGCCTCTCTGCAGCGCGCCAAGGCGGCACTGCAGCACTTCAACATTTGCTGCAAGACATCAAAGGATGTTAAGAGTTTCCTCTCAGGGCCGCTAAGTGAGCGAGCGAGTGAGAAGGAGGGACTAGACGGCGGCGTGGACAAAATCTGCGTACTGCTCCTCGCCAGCCGCCACTTTGCCACTTTGCCACTTTCTTCCTCGGCCAGTACACAAACAGTACATGGATGTAAAGAGAGAGAGAGAGAGAGAGAGAGAGAGAGAGAGAGAGAGAGAGAGAGAGAGAGAGAGATTACCTCTACATTCGCTGCACTGATGATGATGTTTTATACAGTGTTATATTTGTCTACTATTGTCGTTAAAGGTCTCACATTGACCTCTCCTACCAATCACACGTCTCTCTCTCGGAAACCACCCTGCGCGTCGACTCTCGGTTGACCCACCAGCCCTCACTGCTTTCTGTATCACTTTGCACTCTCAGGAGGAAATGCAATGCGCAAGTGTCAAAACAAACCTGGCGCGGCTGCTGCTACCTGCAACCGGCCTGTCGTATTCCCACATGTTCTCTCAGCCCCCTGGTGGCCTGTTATTTATAACTGTGGATGACTTTTACATCTCGGAACGGAGGCACGGCGTTCCCTCTGTTTGCTTTTGGAAATCAGGAGGCCTCCCGCGAGCACTGTACACAGGTTACACTCAACGCAGAAAGAGGAGCAAGGAGAAGCAGAAAACGATATCTATCCCCCCCATCTCTCAGCCACGTGACGCACTTACAATTGAGGTAAAAAAAAAAAGGTGAATAACAAGGAGCTTTGTCAGACGCTCCTGGATGCCTCAGCTCCGCTCAGCACCGTCATGAATATTGCATGGAGCTTTGGAGCAAAAAGCAAAGAGACACGCGCACCTCGCGGTTGCAGCAGGTTGGAGAAGAGACGGAGGCCGGAACTGCAGGTGGAGGAGGAGGAGGAGGAATAGGAGGAATATCTGTCAGAGTCGCTCGACTGTTGAAGACTGCAAGGCAAAAAAAGCCGACAGCCCCTGTGAAAACTCTGCCTGTGCGGATGAACGTCTCGTTGGCAGGGAAGGAGGAGGGGGGCACCGGCGAGGGTTAGACCAACAGAGGGCGCCACATATGCCTCCCTCCATCTGTTTCCCCACAAACGGGCTCAACCACCCTCCTGCGCTGCTCCAATCAACTAATCCAGAACATGCGCGAGGCGACGGAGCGGAGCGTGCCCGGCCCTGCGCCCACTTACATAATGAGGGGGGAGGAGCTGCAAAACGCAGCACCTTACATCACTCCAGCGGCACGACGGCATGTCGGCGCTTTGCCACGATGTTTCACTACTGTCGCTGTTGAATCAAAGATATTAAGGGCCCCTGGAGATTTTGTGTGTTTCATTTTTTTCTAAATAATTTATTTTAGCTGCGTCCAGATGTTTCTGGGTATCAGCAGCTCTGGGAAAAGGAAGTCAGCCTTAAGCCGAACGGGTCAGTGAGTTCATAATGAGAGTATCATCCTGGTAGACTCTAAACTCCTCTAAAATATTTCTTGGAATGTGAAAAGTAGACAGATGCGGTTTATTACACATATATTTTAAAAAAAAACCCTCTGCAGATGCTGAAAACAACATATTTAGCCCTCTGTTTAAAAGTGATGCTTTGTTGGGCCTTCAACATGTTTGCAAGGGCCGGTCTCAGAGGGCAGAGTCAACACCTGGCTGGGGGTGTAGTCAGTCACCACCAGGAGATGTATCAGTGCCCTTTGTGACATCACACAAAGGACTGTTTCCAAGAACGTTAGAGCGCACACTTTCTAAAAAGATGAGCAAGCAAAAGAACTAAAGGATGGACTCAGACTGAAGATTAACATAGGAATATTAGCATACGGATCACTTGACACAATAAGGGACCACACACGCGAAATATTGCATTATTAATAATTCCTCTTTCAAGCCATGTGTGAACAAAGCGGCACAAGATCATAACTGAATCCTATGAAGATGCAGACTGGGGGAAATCTAATAAAGTGGACAATATATATTGTATGTGTCTTCAGGCATCAGTCTCATGTCTGCATCTGTATATTTCTTTATGGAGAAGTCACTCTTTCCGTCACACTACACAATAAATACTGTGCACCGTATAAAATACAATTCTGCACCGTTGTGTAAAACACTGCAAGGAAAAAATGAAATGTAAAAAAAACAAAAAACGGACCGCTTTTCCTGCACAATTCAGACTTAGTCAGTCAGTTTGCAGACATCCAACGATGCTGATGCACTGTGCAACAGTCCATTACTTGGAAGCTATTAAGACACACTGAACAGACAAATCTAGACAACTTCCACAAAACTCCTCGTATTGCAAAAGCAACACAGAGGAGTTCTTATAACAGCAGCAGCAGCAGCGCCTCATTTTCCCTCGCTGTGTTTCTCTCCTCACTACTGCACCTCTCCCTCGGCTCACCCTGCGCGGACCACAAATTCAGTAATGAACTGCGGCGCTCCGGGTTCTGGCGGCCATCACAGCACACCTGGCGGACAAGAGCGCAGCTGTCGGCTGGGAGGTGAGGCGAGATATTAACAAACCAGACGTAGAGCCGAACCTTTAGCCCGTCAGCCAGGCCCTGATCTCTGCAGAGGTGGAGCAGGGGGAGCAGGAGGAGGAGAAGGAGGAGGAGGAGGCAAGAGCGGAGATAATTGGCGTCTTGGTCAAAAGTAAAAAAAAAAGAGCCTCCATCATTAACACCAGCCACCAGATGTCTGAGACTTGCAGGATTTATTCCTTCTCTCTCTCACTCGCACACAATACAACAACACAGTCCCGCATGCGGTCGTGCAAGTGGAAAGAAGTGAAAGAAGTGTGTTGGTGAACTGTGTTCTTATATAAGACACCATATAGGTTGAGGTGTGGACACTGCTGCAGGGAAGTGGGGGGAGGGTGACTGCAGGCCAGAGCGGCTCGGCTGGTCGGCACGTTGTTCACTGACTTATCTTCCAAAAGAGGCCATGAAATCCCATTGTTGTTAAAGAGGCTTGAAAAAAAAAATAATCCCGTTGCCTCTCATAATCCCATCCATCATTTGAAAGATGGTGGCAATGGTGTCAAAGCAGCACTTTGATTGGATTTTGGATTAGACAAATACACGTAGATCATGCTCTCCACACTAGCTTCCGACCAGACGTCCAGGCTTTAATCCACCTCCATCTGGCCGGGGCGGAAAGAAGGAAGCGCGTCCTTATTTGTGTAACAACGAGTGTAACGTGCCGGCAGCCGTGAAAAGCAGAAGTTGAAACTGCTGCAGTCCATTTGTTGGATTCCGCTTTCATCCTCGTCTCATTTAAAGGGCCGTGACAAACTAATTTAGGCCGGCACGCATCCCGTTCCACTGAAAAACTCATCAACCAAAGAGAGGCAAGCGTGCCCTGCCTTGTGTAGGACGTTTACTGCACGCAGAAACATCCAGCAATGAATTTTGCAGACGCGCAGCAAAAACAGTCCCTTTTCAGCTGAATGGACCAACAGCAGGCAAAAAAAGAGGCATTTAAGATGATTCTTTTTTTTTTTTTTTTAAGTAGGCTTGAAATGGTAATCAGCACAAGCGCATTGGGATCCACTCAGTGTTTATTCCAGTGGTGCTGCATGAATATGCATCGGCAAGTTTGCTTTCATGGTAACGTCCCCGCCAGTCAGAAGGTGGCCTGCAAACGTCGCTGGAATCCGCTACACTCCTGCGTCCCTCCATTTTCCCCAGTTTTTCCCCTCCCCTCCGCCGAGAGCCGCTCGGTTAGACGGCCGGGCCGAGGCAAGAAGTGACACTAACGGACGGTAATGACGTTACACGAGAAGACGTCGAGCAGCTTGTGCTTTGTGCTCCCCATTGGTCAGTAATGTGATCTGCCGGCCCCTCAAGGCCAGTTCTGTCCCCGCTGCCGCTGCCCGGTGTCTGGGGCTGCTCAGCTCTAGGGTAGCTTAGCCACGCGTTCCGGACAGGAAGGGATGGAGGGTTTGACGACTGGAGAAAAACAACAACGTCACGATGGCCTCCAAACATTTGGTTCTCCAACAGTTTGTGGTCAAACTATAAGTTAAACTGGCCACTGTATAGCAGTGAACAACCACTTTAGCTGCTGTCAAAATCACAGAAGAAGGCCTTGGTTTGTGTGGCTGTTTTATGGCAGGGTGGTTGTTTCAAAATTGGACGGCAATTTCACATTTGAAGGAATTGAATAAATAAATAAATAAATAAATAAATAAATAAATCGCAGGACAGAAGGCCTTCCTCTGTGGAGGACGCTGTACTCACTTTACTCCCGCACAGTTTTGGCAAGACTTCACTTTAACACCACAGTGTTTCGCGGCTAATTATACCCCTTGCGTAAAAATCAGAAGCCTCAAGCTGTAGCTGAGTAACCAGCGGTAGCAAATCTGACCGGTCCGCTTCAATGTGAAGGTCTGGAATTTTATTGTTGAATCGGCTTCCAAGATTTTCCGACAGATAATCTGGTAAAGTGTTTCCTAGTTCTACTAAATCCCAAGATTAACTTTAAATCTCTGCAGAAACATTAACAAAGTGTTTTTCAGATACCTAAGTGGAGATTATTGTCAAAAAGTGGCAAAACAAATCTCTTTTCTTCTTGCATTGCTACACACCTAGCTGTCCTAGTTAGGATACTGCTCTGGCTGTGGAGAAAGATGACAAACAACAGGACGCAGATGTTATGTAGAGCATATGAGGCGGGGAACATCACATAGGTGGAAAACAAAAGTTAATAGCAAGACGTATCAAAGCCAGTCAGGACACACAAGTAAAGCAAATAAAAAAGAAGCCGACTATAACAGAAGAAATATTAAAAATGTTGAGTTATTTTTTGGTGTTACTGACTCAGAGAGAAAAAGCTCTAAACTGCCGACTGAACAGTTGCAGAGTTTAAATAAAAAAACAAAAAAAATTAACCAAACGTCATCAGGTTAGACATTAAATGCAGTACTTTCTGGGATGGGCGATGATTATCTGCCACAGTCTAAGAGGATTTCAGCTCATAATTTTAGCCCATCCTCGTGCTCTGATCCTTGATTCATCATGTTGGAGTCTCTGTCGGCTTGCCAGTACTTTCTGGCTTCTCTTTCACTGGCTGGGCTCCGTGTTGGAATCCTGGCTCCTTATTGCATTTGTCCCACTTAATGCCAGCGAGATAGAGAGAGAGAGCTATAGAAAAAATTTTTCCTCTCTAGATTACCCTTCTGAACATAACTTAGTACTGCATATATGTATATAAATGTATCTTCACAGCAAATTCCATCTGCTATTTTTTTTTCTGTTTAAACGGTGAAAATCCTCAACGAGGCTAATTAATCTAATCTCTCCTGTCGCCGGCCAGGCTCTAATGCGGTGTGGGCCGCATTAACACCATATAACACAGTGACAATGCATTGCAATAATTGCACGCAGATAAATGGGGCTATTATGAGTTTGTGATTCATATAGTGGGGACGGGGAGGAGTGCGAAAATGTGTCACCGCTCGAGTCTGCGTCACCGGCCAGCTCGACACAGTCGCAGGATAAATAACACAAAGGCAAATGTAAATGCAATAGATAATATTTAACGGTGTTACTTGTGTTGATCTAATTGCTTCTTTAGTTTTTTGGAGCAATACGAAAACCCTTTTTCCTTCTGTTATTGGAACCAGGCTGGGCCCAGATTTAAAAACAATACTTCAAAAACATCAAAGAAATCTTTCCAAAGTGTCAAATTTACAGTGGAAAGTGGAGCAGCAGAAACTTTTAAAACCTGGCTCCATCTGTCTGCCCTGGAAGACGCGCAACACGCGTCTCTGAGATGAGCTGTCTGCCATCCAAACCTATTTCTGCCTCAGTGGCTGGCAAAACTCTGGCGCTCGCGGCAGGGGAAGCGAGGAGCTTCCAGGCATCCTCTCAATCCCGCTCTGTCAACATCCTCAGCAATTTTCTGCATAACGAGCGCACGGTGCCCACAGCGCACCTACCTCCTGGTTCAATTCAGAAAGACTGGAAAGAGTGAGGAGAGGCTCATCTCAGCCAATCAACAAGCCTGCGCCTTGCCAGGGGGAAAAAAATGTCTTTTGAAAAAGTTACCAAACCTCCAGTAATAATGCAAATATGCGTCCAAGACACAGAAAGTGCCCATGATAGCAGAGCTACGGGATGAAGAGAGCGCTGGGGCTTTTAAAAAGACATTAAAATTTAATGACAAAGGATATCTTTCGGAATGTTATTAGATAGCATCTACACATCTATCTATCTATCTATCTATCTATCTATCTATCTATCTATCTATCTATCTATCTATCTATCCATCCATCACCTAAATCAGCTTTTTCAGACAGCGTGTGCTCTGAATGTTAATGTCTTTAGCTACCAGGTGATGTGAAACTGCCTCTTTGTTACACGCTGATTGACGCTGATTGATCGATCGGACATTAAAGGTGGCAGAGAGTGTTCATGCATTTTTAAGTGCAAACTGAAAACATCTTTTTAGTTTGGCTTTTAATTTAATTTATTTTCATTATTGTTTCATATTGTCTTTAATCAAAATATTTACTTTTCACTTTTCATATTCAAACATATATATTTCATTCTCATCCATTTGATGACTATTTTTATCATTTAATCTATAATGTACAATTTTTAACATGCATTTATTATTTTATATATCATTTTATTCATTTTATACTGCTTTTTTATATTTGTATCTTACCTCTGGTGTTTCCTCACTCCAAATTGAGAGTCATGATGACACTTCCTCAGTTCCACTTTTTATTCAGTTCCAGTTTTGATTTAGTCCAATATTGTATGTGTATGTGTGTGTGTGTGTGTGTGTGTGTGTGTGTGTGGGTGTTTTTGTGCAGATGATGTGTTTATGTGCGTGTGTATGTTCATGTCTATTTTTCTGGGTGTGTGGGGATACGGGCCTGTTGCTGCTATTGTGTGAAGCACTTTGTGTTACTCTGCTTGTATGAAAAGTGCTATTTAAATAATGTCTGATTGATTGATTGATTGATTGATTGATTGATTGATTGATTGATTGATTGATTGATTGATTGATTGATTGGCCTCAGATAATGCGGGGAGGGTGTCATCAATGTGCCAGGGGAAAAAAACAAAAAAAACATGGAGTGACTGCACTCAAACGACGGTGAACACAGGGGGGTTGGGCGAAGTGAGACGTGTGGCTCTCTAATGAACGCAGTGTGTCCAGGTTGAATGAGGTGGATGTGGAAGCTGGAAGCGGAGGCCAGGCGTTAATAGAGGAGGGGCAACGTGGACTGCAGCGAGCAGAGGGCCCGGAGGGAACCGGCCCGGGCTGATGGAGGGATGATGTAACAGCCTGCACGGCCGCGCAGGGTGAAAGATTGGCAAGGGCAGCAGGGATCAAAAGAGACCTCTGGACGCGGTGTGAAAACACTGACTCGCACCAGCAGTTCAGGGATGATGGAGGCAAACAACCTGAGCCCAGGCTGGACCGCTGTCAGCTGACTCACAGCCTGGAATCCAAGTGACTGGGGAGGACGGACGGAAGGACAGACGGAGGGAGGCTGCAGCAGAGGACAAACCGATGAGGATGATTTAGAAAAAGAGATTTTATAATCACTCCCTCAAGCCACCACCACTTTGTTCTGAGGAGCCAGACTGACTCATTTGCACACAAAAAATAGCAGAGGAAAAAAACTCAGTGTACTTTTGATTTGCAAATATCCACATATATTTTTCAACACCATTGTAAAAGTCATTCAGAATGAAAATCTATTGAATTAGAGATTTCAGAATGGCTTTTACATTGTGGTTTCAGTATAGTTCTAAATAAATAAATTTAAGTTAATTTAAGTTAATAAGTTTTTTTTCAAATTAAAGTAGGACTTTTAAAGTTTGTATTTAAGCATTTCTTTAAATGTTCTTTTTAAATTATACCTCAAACTCCCTTACAAACTATTTTCACCCTGGATCTATGTTATAACTATATTGTTCATTTTTCTTTAATCAAGCAGCGTTAGTACAAAAACAGAACAAAAATATTATCTACTGTTATAAAGTTACAACTGTTGGCTCCGCTCCCTTGATTTGTCTCCTTCCTAACGTGTAAAAAGGTCATAGAAAGCATAATTTTTCGCTGAAAGTTAAAATTCAGCCTTTCATCCTGAGGCTACAAACAGAGGGCTGAACATGCAGCTTCTCTGGAGATCTCACAAGTGTTTTCTTTCGTCCCAATAAATTAATGGGAGGCCGCTGACGCCTCTCTCTGCCTCTACGCACGCCACAAATGAGCAGGTGCGCAAGTCACCCCTGTTTTGTCGGGATGTCGCCGCGTCCTTGCTGTCCCCGTCTCGTCTCTCCCTCCATGGAATAAATCAGCGGCCCTTCCCTTCCTCTCCACGCCTTCACCGGCCTCAGCCACGCCACTTCTGAGATGACAGGGATTAACTTTGGCAAATCCATCGTCCGCAACACGCACACGCACAAACACGGGGGAGTCATGGCGACCACTTGGTTGGCATTTATATTTTGTGCCTCGCAGCGTGACACCCACAAGGTGTGAGATTTGGGTGGTTTGATGCAAAAAAAACAAAACAACAACCCCAAAACGTGAGGGCTTCTCTAATGAGAGCGGCTCGGCTCTTTGAGCAAATGAGCGTTAAAGCAGCAAATGTGTGTTACGGCGCTGGCGTCTCCGCTGGCATGTAATTACTGAGTAAAATAACACCGTGCATGCAAATCCCATAATATGCATGTGTGTCATGTGTGTGCGTGTACCCTTGTGCGCGCCCGAGCACGTGCATCGATCTGTGCTGCCTACAGGGCCGAGAGCAGCACGCGTGACGGTTCCCCCGACGCCTCCCGCTGGCTATAATTAGGTGGTTCAACTAGCCTTGTGTCTCTTAATTACAGCGACGGCGGAGCGGGATCGTGTTCAAACACATCACCTGCGCCGGCGACGTGAGGAGAATGGGGTGCGAGGAGGCTGTCAGCGGCGGTCACGTAACCCACACTGGTGGGACGCCGAGTCCAACAACTGTATGACTGTGCAACAAGCTGGCCGAACTGTAGCTTCCACGCTGCGAGTTTTATCAGAATATTTCCTCAATAAAAGAAGAGCAAAGAAGGGCGGTAAAGGAGTTTCTCTACTCCTGACTGGCTTTGACTTGAACGCTAGTTAAACGCTGCAGAACGCTGTAGACTGACAACCATCAGGAACCTCCATCCTGCAGCCAACTGGCTAGGAAGTGAAGAAATTTAAATTGTCAACAAATTAGTGATGAACCTTCTTTTCCAATTTCAAAGCGCTTAATCTTATGAAACATTTTCTGAATGGGCTCTTTGCTCAGATGGATGTGTGGCACTGGATCTGAGAAACGTTCAATCAAGCAAAAACTCAGCTCTTCTGTTTTCTTCCAGCTTAAGCTTCTCATCTCTGGCTCTCCTCTGTTGTTCCCATGTCTGCCCCGGCAGGTAGCCGACTGGACGTGCTGGTCAGAGACGTGACTCCAGGCACCGGATGTAGCTGCAGCGGATCGACGGTCTGGATGCGTCAGACGGTCGGCGATGACAACAGCCAGTCGTACTGTCACAGTTTGCTGTGACGGCGGAAGTATGACTGACCTACACTGCACTCTCTGTGGACGCATGACGTGCGCAATTACTGGTTTGCAGCATTGTGAAGATGCCCAATGGCAAGCTGGTTTTTGTTTTTAATCTAGAAGCAGGTTCTTTACAGTTAAAACAACTAAAATGTAAAACTTTTTCTAATCAAACATTTAGTGTATTTTAACATAAATACTTTTTAGTAAGAATTTTATTTATTTTTTTTTTAATTTGGCACCGGGGAAGGGACGTTTTGTAAATCATATTTATTTCACATTCACATCCTATGAAGAGCTCATAGAAAGAATTTAAAAAGAAGCAGACGAGACAGCAGTTGCTCCCTGCTTTTGTCACAATGGAAAGGAAGCTGATCGGTAATGGAAAATTTTATGATTCAAAGTGTTGTTTTTTTTATTTATTGGAATTTGGCAAGATGGACTGTAAAAATTTGAAAGTTCCAATCAGAGCACGTTTGAGGAAGACGTTTTTGTTTTGAGCAAGAAAGGCTGCGCCTTACCAGGGAAGGAGGATCTACCGCCACCCTTGAATGGACTGTAACTGAAGAGGGACCAATGTATGAGACACACGGACACATACGGGCACACACACGCACGCACACAGAGCAAAAGTAACCGAGTCAGCCTTCTAATTCTAACAGAGGCTCAGACAAACGTTTTCATTTGCAGCTTTCCTCTGGAGATCCGCAGCACGTAGTCTGGACAGTCTGCCGAGGGAGAAGCGCGGCTCACGTTACAAATGGCCGCGCTCTTCACCTCGCAGTTTAACTCGCAGTGTTTTGCTCTGTTTCTGAAGCGGGCCTCTCAATGGAGATAATGGAGCGCGAGGGTGAGCAGCGTCCACAGACACACAAACACACACTCAATAATGATGCACCGGGAGAGAAAAGAGACGGCGGCTCGTCTCCGAGCGGCGCTGCTATCTGATTTGTTTTCTGTGTCTGTCGCCTCGAACCAGACTCCCCTTTGTCGTGTCTTATCTCCCACTTCTTTTGCACACCATTAACATCTCTGTTTCTTCTTTATCTCCTCCAGCGTCCTCTCTCAGAGCCGTCAGGCAATGGATGTCTGACATTTATATTCCTCTTGACTTATCTAAACGCAGTTCAATCTTAAGAACACCAGGGATTGATTTGCTTTTCTTTTTATTCATTTATTCGATCATTATTTAGAACAAAAGGACTGAAGAGCTGGATAGATTTTGTATGCTGGGCAATGGCGAGCACACCCTGTACCAGGAAGGCCGTGGGAAGCAGAAGTTTCTACCTTTGCTGCTCTGCTGCTACTGCTGATACTTAGTTTGTCTAGTTGTACAGATGGTTCTTCTTCGTTTTCAATCAAACAGACACCAGAATTAAATTTGCAAAGAGCAGGCAATTATAGGAGAGTTAATTACGTTTCTTTTAAAGCTTTGGCGATTATCAGCAGAAGCCTTGAGAGATAGAGAAAAGCTCAGGGCTTGGGGAAAGTCTCTGGTCTTCTGTCTGCGGGCTTCAGGGCTTCAGAGAAGAAGGAGAGGACGTCCACCTATACAGCAGAGCTCTCCTCTGTTTGGCCCAGGTGGACACTTTGTAGAGATCTAACGTGTCCCTGTGGGTTGGCCTTCTCTACCTGAGCTTCAAAAAGGAAAAAAAAGAAAACTGGAGAGAATCTTGGCTTTGCACTACACTGTGAATTTGTTGAGTTTTTATTTTTAGCGTTTATCCACAAACCTACTGGCCGAAAGGGGGATTTGTGAAAGTGGCTGCGGGAGTGGCTGACAGTATCGCTTAAATCAAATCAAGTGTCTGTGGCCAAGAGCGTGACCTTGGTATTGAGTGTGAGGCTAAAAGTCTTTCAGCGGAGGGAATGCTTAAAATGCAGTCTGGCAAAGAGGGAACAGAAAAGATGGGTGAAAGCAAGCTGCATTTGCCAGCCTAGCAGAAATGCTGGATGGCCCAGATTTTAATGCTGAAATCTCAACTGCACAACCTACCTAAAAAAAACAATTTTAATTGGGCTAAAAAAGGTACTTAAAATGTATGGTATTGTATTCCAGAACATACGAGTTGCCTCTTCGTTGTAACTAAACCAGGTCGTAAACTCTGCAAGCTGTTCTAAAAAAAAGAACCCAGAAGGAGATGAAAACGAAAAACAGGAAGTAGCTGCAAGCCTAGCTAAAGCGACTAGCATGGATACTTCAATACGAGCAGCCTCTATCAGAGTTGGGTAGTATTTTCACATAGAAAGAAGAGCGGGGGACGGCACAGAAAGCTTTTCTCAGTGTAAAACTTGTTTTGCTTTACATCCATGTTTCTTTAGATGAACGCGGTGGCACTTTGTGAGTAGCCACTTGACCTTCCCCTTCTGCAAACTTAGCTACTTCATTAAAAAGCCAGTGAAAGTCTAGTCCACATGAACGCTCCACCTAATCATCTTCCAGATTTCATATATTTGCCTCAAAACTATCAGCTGGTTCCTCACCAGATCGACGCGTGACATCAAACCAAACGGCAACATTTCATCTGCAAGGTTGCAAAGATAAACACGCAGGTGGAATTTGCCTTTTACGACCACAACACGAGCAGGCTGTAGACTGTAGGTCCGGCTCAAGATACTGGTAAACCGGCTGTCCTTGGTTTGGGCAGCTTGAATTTAACCTTCAGTGAGGCGTAATGGAGTTTGACAGTGCAAAGCAGCACAGGCCTGCTCATTAGGGTCCCACTGAGAAACTATATTTATTTATTCATTATTTATTTTTGCCATAGCCAGGGTCTCTCCTCTCAATGCTCTCTTTCATCTATCTGCTGCACCACCACAAAGCCCAGCGGTCCACCCCTCCGCCCTCTCCCACCACCCCCTTCCCCCTTCTCCAGTCTGCCCCTCATTAGCCGGGCTTGTTGCTTTAATGCAGCCCAACATAGCACGCGAGATTTGGTGATGGTCCAAATTAATTCTCCTCCTCCTCCTCTTCCTCCCTCTCATCCTTCAAACCCTGCGCCTTGTGAGCTTGTTTGCCAACAGGAAGCTGAGCGGACAGACGAGTGTTTGGCAACGCTCGGACGCCTCTCAGAAGAAGACGCCTCCCAGTCCGTCGCTCACGCTGGGTGACATCAGCCTGCAGTTACGGCGACAACATAGCTTCCAGCAGTTGACCCGCTGACGTGCGACACAGACATGTCCATCATCAAGCTGCACACTCACCTGTTGGCTTCACAGTGCATCATAAAAAATATATATATAATTACTTATAACAATGCTAACAAAGCTGCATCATCCCCACAACATGACAGAATCTATCTCAATTCAAACTCAAGCCAATGTGTGCTGTGCAATGTTACTCTGTGCTATAAGAAGGCAGTGGGGGGCTGTGCAATACATTGGATATGTGTGCATACATATAAGTGTTGTTTTTTTTTTTACAATACAATCGGGTCTACTCGTATAGTATTGCTGATTAAGGTGTCTAAGGTGAGTCAAATACCAATTTATTCTACTGTACAATTTGCTATTGTGAAGGCCCAAGATAGAACGTAGAGGTCTGCAGTTATCCTCTGAATCAGAACCAGTACCACATTAGTAGCATAAGTGGGAGCCAATGGGATCATTAACACATTTGCTGACATGAATGAACTGAATCAATACAGAGAGGGGATAGTCAGACAGCAGGTTAACAATTTCAATTCAGTGTTGACTGCTGCACTCCACAAATGATAAGACAGCTGCCTAACCTGGAGCAAAGAGTGCCAAAAAAGACTTGAAATTATAGCGTTAATCATTCATCAGAAATTTAGTATCTATAGTCCTAAATTCAGTCTCAGTGTTTGCATGTTTTACTGGACCACAACTGGATTAAATTGGCGCCAAGAGAAGCTCATTGGATCGTATTTAACATTTCACTTTGCATTCTTTGCGATCATTTGCTCCTATAGGTGAGAAGAATAAAGGCACCCAGCACCATCATTTAGTAGCCTTCATTTTTTTTTTTTTGGGGTTGTCAATACTGCCTCCAAACAATGCCGGAGCACCTCTCAAGGTCCCCTTACCTGACGCCGCCTGCATCCAGCCGCAGATCTTGTACACGGTGGAGGTGCTGAGGAGGAAGAAGAGGCTGAAGCAGCCGATGCACGAGACGACCAGCATCATGGACATGCCGATGAAGAAGGAGGCGGCCTTGAAGGCGCTGGATGGGATGTCGGCGAACTCGGTGAAGCTGCCCTGGCAGGCCAGCTCCCTGGAGCGGCCGTCGCCGACGCAGTAGTGGAACAGGCCGAAGTAGCCGGCCTGCGGCGTGTCCATGCCATCGCCGATCCAATAGGGCTGCGAGAAGATGGTCACGTTAACGATGCCGAACAGGATGGTGAAGATGGCCCATAAAAGTCCGATGACGCGGGAGTTGCGCACGTAGTTGGTCTGGTAGAGCTTCGCGGCTTCGGCAGACGGCAGCATGGATGCGGCGGATCCAGGTATCATTCTACGGAACCCCGGAGGCTGGACAGGGACGCTGCGGTCTGAGCGTAACCGAGCGCCGACTGGAGGCTGTTCTCACGGCAACCGCTGCTATTCTCGAATCTCGATGGCTTTTCTTCTTTCTTTCTTTTTTCCCCCTTCAGTGAATCATCGGCGGGAGCGAGCGGAGAGCCTTATGGCCGCGGGACGGTGCAACATCTGTCATCGGGCGCGATCAGGTCATGACGTCGCATCGCGAGGAGGAGGAAAAGGAAGCAGCAGCAGCGGCAGCAGAAGAAGAAGCGACGAGTGCAGCGGGAGACTGGAGCTGGAGAACTCTGGGGCAGAGATGAAATGCAAACTCAGTGCAGAAAGCGGCAGCAGCAGCAGCTTCCCTCCCACTGCCTCCGCGTCGCCGTCTCAAGCAGACGACGTGCACATCCCCCCAGACGTGTACCAATGCCCTTGGAAAACGTCGTCAAACACACACACACACAAACACAAACACACACACACACAAAGCAAAAATAACGCAACGTGCGATTTAGACACCACAATCCCATCAAATGAATGTTGCGCAACCTACTTGAATGAATCCTAGGTTTGTTTGTTGTTGGGGTGTGTTTTGTTTTCCGGAGGGGTTGCGTTCGCGTTTTGGCCTCTAAGCAGTCGATGATGATGACGGTGACGATGACAAGCGTCCAGAAGGGGGAAAAAATAATAACAACAATGAATGTGGTTACGGAGGGATTTATGCTCCGGTGTATGACAGCATCAGCCGGCTGTCAGTGATGCTGGCAGTCAGTCAGGCAGACGGACAGGGAGGTGGGAGGGGCGCAGACTGTGTGCGCAGACCGGGTTTTATTTATTTATTTATTTATTTATTTATTTATTTATTTATTTATTTTTGCGTGTTCCATGCGCGCGCAAGCCTGCCCTGGATGTATGTTAACCTCCGTCAATATTCGACACAGCCATTTCATCCGAAATGACCATTTTGGTACTAAAGCAGACCTAATGGTACTGAATGATCGTTTTAAAGGCTATTTCGACGTGTGAGACTCATTGGATGAATCTCGCCCGGCACGCTGTTCTTTCGTTTGTGCGATGTTACGTAATCCTTGGATACGCACGCAGGGAGGGAGGGAGGGAGGCTGCAGTGCTGAGCTTCTTTGTGTTTTGTCAGGCACACGTCTTCAATAATAATAATGAAATAAAAAAATAAATAAAAAAATAAAGTGGACAGCGAATGAAAATGTATTAATGCTCGTGTTTGAAGATAAATGTTTTGCCCAAGAGTTCTGATTAGGATCTAGTGATGCATCATCTGTTAAATGAAGGTAAGAAAGTGAAACACGGAATTGTCATATTTCACTGTGAAGTATTGTATTTCCTCCCCCATGTTTCACGTCTGGACTTCCTGTTTCTGGGCCTTCTTGTCCTGATCCTGCTTCCTCTGTCAAGAACGTAGCACAGGAAAAATCGGACTCAAATGCACGACACAGGCGGGAGTTGGCAAGAATAAACAGTTTAATCCAAGTGAAAGTCAGGTACATGGAGAAGCAGTCAGACGAGGCAGAGGTTCAAACAAAACAACAACAACAAACAAAAAGTGAGGGAAAATGGCAAGGTCAAAATAGAAGGCAAGGTTCAAATCCAACAAGATGACTGTGAAGAAACCCTGGAATGTGAGCTGTGAGCATCAACGAACTGGCGACGATAAAATACACGAAGGGGGAATACATGCAGGACCTATGATGCCGGGGAGTAATTAGACACAGGTGCGGGAGACACAATCAGGGATCACGTGCCAGAGCCGTTTCTTGCTATAGGCCAACAAGGCGAATGCCTAGGGCCCCCAGGCCACCAGGGGGCCCCCAAACCCCCGTGGTGGCCCCAAAGCTGCATGTTCAGCCTCTTCTGAGGAGAATTAAAATGTCCGTTTTTATCTGGAGTTATCTCATGTGTTTATTACACCCCTTAAATGCTTAAAAATAAACGCTAGCTATAAATAAAATAAATTGCAAAAATAAGCTGTGCCTGGAAGAAAAAGAAAACTGATGAAGAAAAACGGCCAAAGGATAAATGTAAGTTATTTGTTGGTGATGTGGGCTTGAGAGGTTTGTTTATTTGTCCTGCTAGCCAGCTAGCTAGCGTTGGATAAATGTTAGCTGGCTGGCTAATATGTGTTCGTCATGAACTCAGCGTTTTTGTTTGTTGTGTGGAAGTTGGCCATGTCCTGCCAAGTTGGCTTGTCCTGCCAAGGGAATGACTGATTGACACCAGACCCGTTTATTCAGATTCTAACAGGGAGGCTCTCTCACATATTAGAATGTGAGAGACATACATTTTAGCCTCACTTAGGATTCATTTACTAAGCTTAGTGTGTATTTTATAGGCCCCTAATTAGAAGTGTGCTACTGTTTAATAATTCAATGGAATGGAATTATGGAAATGTTTTATTAGGCATGGTTATTTTAGACTACTGTGGCAGTGGATCATTTATCTTAGTTTATTACTTTAACCAGTGTGTAAACTACTGCAAAAAACCCTTAAAAGAGACAACTTTGTAATTTGGTAAAAGCTTTAAAGGGACACTGCAATCACATATGTTTAATATAAAAACAAATTAATTTTAATTTTCCTGTATTACTGCAACATCACTGTAATAATAAAATAGGAATATGCACTCATGATCTATTTTGCTTGATGGTCTAATGAGCTTTGTCTTTGCAGGAGCAATTCTGTCCTGGTCCTGCTGAGTCCAGCAGTGGAGATTGAAGAGACAAGCCGTGGGCCAGTTAAAATCAGTTGGCGGTCCGGATTTGGCCCACGGGCCGGACTTGGGGCATGCCTGGACTAAGGTAATTAAGCATTATATTAAGTGTTGGTTTGTTTTTATTGTTGCACTTGTTGGTTTTTTGGATTTTCTTGTTTAAAGTTAACCCTTTATTTTTTTTTTAATAAATACTCAATCTCTTCTATTTATTGACATATAGAGGATTATTTTCCTTTTACTTTAATGTTTTTTAATCAGTGTATCTTGCCTGAGTGGCTCAACTTAAGATGTTTAATTTCACCTGTAGCCTGTTTTGCTCATGAAGTGTAATAGATTGTGGAATCTTAGTCGACCATCTAAAGGGACAGGAATCTCTTCATCACAGTTTGACAAACTCGAGGCCCCCACAAAGCTAGAAACGGCCCTGTCAGGTGCACACAGAACGAGGAGGGAGTGGGCAGACAGGACCCTGGAACGGAGACAGAGGTGAGTGATCACTAAATAAAACAGGAAGTCAAGACATGAAACATAAGGGAGGAAATAAAATACTTAACAGACAGTGAAACGTGACAGGACCGAATTCTTTGTTTCACACCTTTTTCATATCCAAAAGCAATTAAAGGTGATAGTATAAAAATAAATAAAACAATTACTAGCTCTTAGCATAACAGGCTTCAAGGAATGCGAATATTGCCCCCGTTCTTAATTTTATCTTAAGAACATTAAATAACTCTGAAAAGTTACAAGTTGATGCAATAAATTCATTTGATCAGAAATATGTCATACGCACATTAGTTAGCTCAAACTACTCAGCGAACCAAATTTCCCCATCGTAACGAGTTGAATTGTGTTTTGCTATTTTGAAACCCGTCACATTTTATGAATTTCAAAAACTAAACATGTAGTTGAAGTCCGAACTATTTGGGCAAGTTGCACGGAGCCATTTTATCTAGTCAAACAGTTTAGTTAACAAACAACAACAACAAAACAACAAAAACAACAAGCAAAAACTGTCTTGTGTGTTGATATTGTTTCCATTCTACTTGTAATAGAGAACCTTTGTCCTATTTGGGATTCTTTACATAATATTTTTTATTGTGTGGTTTTAGGTGATGCTCTTTGAATTTTATTTTTTTATTTGCAAATTTGTTTAGTGTTAATCGTGGATTATATGTAAAACATTTGTGTTTTGAGAGTGGTCTCAACAAGAGCTTAAAAAGATTCACCTGCTGGATGTAAGTAACTGTGATGCTTTTTCTCACCACCAAGGGTCAGCATAGACTAACAATTGATATGGGAGTCAGACTCCATGCTGGAGTAGTAACAGGGGATTTTGACCTGTAAACTAAATACACCTAAATTCTAGAATAAGATCTGTCATTTGAATTTGTAATATTGTTTGGAATGAACTTGCCCACTTGCTTTATTTCAGGAGATTTCTGTTGTTTCGCAGTATGTCGCCTTGAGGTCTGGCTTGCCAGAAAGTCTTGAGAGGATGATGTAACTGAGCTCTTGTAATCTATTGTCTCATCCCTGAGCTCAGATATAAAGGCCAGGCCTCCCGTGATCTTTGCCCTCTGGACCATTAGCCTCTGTAAGCCTGTCGCTGTGCAGAGCGATACCAGCGTAAAATAAAGACATTATTTCACAGACAGCTTTAGCTTCTCTGCAGTGTCGCATTATGCTGAACGGTGACACAAAGCGGATAATGAAAGTGTTTGAGTCACTTCAAGTTGCTGCTAAGTCACCTCAAGGACCAATTTAAATATAATATTGGCTAATTTTGTCCAAAATTCTTTGAAAATCTCCACATAAAAGCCAATTTATTTATTTACTTATTTATTTATGAAGAAAACAAGTGTTCCCCCAGGGGTTCTCTCAGTTGATGTAGATTGTTTCATGTGAGGGGGGTGATGCTCCACCAGACTGAGCTGAGGCCAGAGGAAATAAAGGATGCGGGGTGTGCAATGACGGGAAAATTGTTTGCCAGAAAATCCAGAAAGATTTAAGAGGCAGTGCTGGGACAGAAGAGGGAACAGTGCCTCCGAGAGTTGAAGGGAAAGAATGGCTGGGAGAGGATGAGAGAGATTTGCCTTCATGTATTTTGGGATGAAAGATAGGCTTGTGTGCATGTGCGCGCGTTTGTGCGCGTGCGTTCATCTTTGCCGGTTTAAGAGAGACGGAGTGAATGAATGCCAAAGAGAGAAAGCCTGGGTGTGTTGAGATAAGCATGGGTTGGTGGGAGGTTGTTGTGTGCTGGGCACGTGTTGTTGTCTGTCTGCATAAACAATTGTCATTCTGTTTGTGTGTAACTGTTGCGATTAGTTGTGTAGCCATTTGGACTGAGTGCCGTTCCTTTTTCTTTTTGACTCTCAGCGAGCGTCTCTGCTTGCCTTCTGTTTGTTCTGCTTCCCCATGCTGCCTTCATTTATTTTCCGCTTTGCAATTGTTGTTTACTGCTATCCCCCCCTGCGGTCAGATGTGTCTCTTATCATCCTTGCGCTGGAAGTAGTGCATGCGTGTGATGCTAAACTGTCGTGTAATCGCGGCACAAAGGCCCACTTTGCTGCAAAGACGCTGCACACGCTTAGCAAAACCTGCATGACACCTGTGATTGTAGCTGGCAGAAAGGTGTGTGTGTGTGGCAATACAACCCGCTATTGTGCAAGTGTGTGTAATAGACCTGCTTTATCCAGTCAGTATAACAACTGACTCTGTGCTGCGCACTATTTATAAAACTTTTGACTCTCTCTCTCTGTATATTCTGATGCATAGAAGGTAGACGGAAAACAATGATGAGATAGCAAGTGGAGCGGATGATTGTATGTCTGAGTGGCAGCAGAGGGCAGTAAAACACCACTGGGATTGTTCCTGAGCTGCCAGCTGTAATGCTGCAAATTCACACAACCACAAACATAAATAAACTAGGAAAAAAAATCCTCCTGTCCCACTTTTCTTATTAGTAGTGTGAAATCCTTTATGCTGGCAGAAATCCACATCAAGAGATAATAATAAAATAGAAAAGGAAAGATATTCCACATCCTTTGTCAGTGTAGCCTTTTATAAGCAACCTCTCTTTTACCTGCTCTGAATATCAAACTATTCATGAAGTTTAATTGACCAGATTGTTTTTTTAAATGCAGAAAGCTAATGCTGTTAGTGTTTAATCAGCAGCCGGCTGCCTGCTGCGTGCCGACTCTCAGCCTGACAAAAGCTGCTTGGATGGCGAGCAAGTTTCCGGACTTTTTATTTCCCATTTGACACCGGGGCCCGTCCATTGTGGAGGTGACCCCCGCTGCGTGGCACAAACACCCCCTCGCTGACTGTTTACCATCACAATGCTGACACCGGCACTTTCCCTCGCTGCTGAGACGACTCATATTCATGTATTTTTATTGTAATTATATGGCAGAGATTTTAGGTTTCCAACAAGCTCTTGTTTTTTTTTTTTTTTTCCCCCCGCTGGAGCTTTTCATCCGCGACTGCAGATCGAGTTGAGCGACTGCCAACTCTTTCCTAAGCCGTGGAGAATAAAACCCAACAGTAAACAAAAGATTAAAAAAAAAAAACGCCCCGATGGAAGCTGGAGAGCGAGCAAAATCAACACAATGATTGGTGCTGTTGAATGGTGGCGGGAGAGTGTGCGCCTGTCGTCTGATGCTGGCTGCCCATGTCAGAATTTGTTGATTATAGAGGGGCGGAATGTGTTCTGCTTTGTGTTTGCAAGTGTTTTTCAGTGTCTCTGTGTGTTTCGGGGGTTTTAGTCGAGTTATCTGCGCAGTGTTTTGAAAGCCTGAACCAACAAATATTCCAGTTAGCGTCTCTCTCATAAAACAAAACAAAACAAAAACACAGCTTCTGGCACAGCCTCGGCATCTGTTGACAGAGCGAGAAAAATCCAGTGAAGTTGAGTCCAAACTTTCAAAATAAAAGGTCCAGAAGTGGAGTGATTTGCTGTAATTTCTTTTGAGGCCATTGATTAAAGCCAAGACCAAAACAAACAAACTGATCCTTCTGTGAAGTGCTCTTATCTTCCCCCTCAGCTTGACACAGCTCGGCAATGTGAATCACCATTTATGCCGAGGATTTAATGAAGTAAATTACCATCCCTTGTCCTTATAAATTTGTGTGTTTCTAACACACGATTTAGTCCTACTGTTTGTCCTAATTGTGTGGGGCTGCAGCGCCAGAGACATTTGGGGTTTGAAGTGACACATTTTGTGACTGTTTTCAGTTGTTTGTCTTCATGAACTCTGAACACCACCAGACCATTGCCCTCCATTACAATTAATATCTTGACATGGAGCAGGCGGTGCTGAGGGGTGATTAGGAGTTCCTGCTCTGCTCCTCCCTCTCTGGTTCTGATGCATGCAGTCTGTTAGAACACTGTGTTTCCTTTCTGTCAAAGGCTTTGTTGCCAGAATAGAATTTTTGGTGCTTATTTTTTCCTTCATCAATTCAATGTCTTAAATTTTTCTTCTTTTTATTTGTTTGAAGAGGCCACTTTGTGTGTGTCCTTCTAGGGATATTGGTCATTGGTGTGTGTATCAGCCACTAGATGGCATCCTGACAGAGGCCTTGTAACCCCAGTGGCTCTGTTTTGTTGGCTGATGGCAAGAGGCCTGTAAGGAAATAATTATTTTCTCCGCCAGCGTACATTTATAGCGCGCCTTAAACTCCCCTTATGTATTTTAATGCACTCCATGCCTTTTTTTCACTCATTAGTTTGATTCTGTCCTGCACTCTGCCTGCAGCACCGCTTTTCCCCCCTTTCATGAATTCATGAAAGTGATATTACTTTGATTTAACTTTGTTTTGTATTCTTAATAATCTTTTTTTTTAACTCCTGCCAAGATGGATTAAATCCATGAATCCTTGATGTAAATTTCCCTGAGAATAATTATCATTCCATTTTTACGAAACGTTGAAGCCATAGATAACAGGTTCGTGCTGCCCATCGCATGGAGCCGAGTTTCTCTGCACCAGAAACTCACAGTGGCCGCCGCGCTCGGGTGCAGGAATGTGACAGGCGAGAGATTTGCAGCACATTTCCAGCAGCGTCTCATAAACAAACTGCCTCTGTGGAAGGAAATGCTGCGTGTTTCTCTGCCTGATCATGTGCACGTCCTGAATGTCAGGCTTTGTGAGAGTGGCCTGGCCGTGCGCGGCTGAGTGAGTGAGAGCAGCGTGTCCCACCACGCCAGGTCACATCGCCTTCTGTGCACATTCGTACTATTCCACTGCCAGTCCATCAGTACCTCTGGTCAGCAATATTTCATCTCAGTTTGTTTTTCTTTTCTCTGTCCATCCCCATATTATCCCCTCCGTCCCCCCTTCTCGCTCCCCGCTGCTCAATCATACCACACCGGCTCTCTTTTCTTAGCAAACCTTTCTCTCATCCATTATTGAGACTTGTTTTTTTTCCTTGAGTCTCAGAATGAAGAGAAGGGAACAGATCTTTTGAATTTTTGATGCGCCGCATGAAAAATGTAACATTAGTCATTTCTTGGCGATACGAACTGGTAAACTTTTTTTTTTTGCAGGACACAACACTCGGAGTCACGGGATGATGTGGGACAATAAGAGGGGACGTCTGTGTGTGCGGTGGTGGGAGGGGAGCTCAATGATCTCTGATTGGCTGAGGTGGAGGGAGACAGAAGGACAAGTCAGAGGACTCTGAAGCCTCATTGACCACTTTGGTCTCACTGATGGACGTTACTTCATGCTTTGCCAAACCAGAAGAAAAACAGAGATGGAGGCAGACGGAGTGAGAGTGATGGAGTCCGGCTTGATGCTCACGAGAGAAGATGAGGTTCCACAGCAATGCAACAATCTTCTGTTTCCCCATCCTGATTTAAGCCCTGGAGGTTTCGCAGGACTGTAGTCTCTGACGTCTGACCCCACCACCCCCCCCACAGATCCCCCCGGGAGAGTGTTAGAAAGACCTGTTAGAAGTGCTTGCAGTCATCCAGCCCAGCTCCCACAATCCCCTCTCCTCTTTCACCTGAGACACTGAGCATCCGGCAGCTCTTCAAACGAGCAGCCGTGCAGGTCAAGGTCAGCGTTGTGTGAAATGGTAAAGACCTGTCAGGAGGGAAAGTCACCGTCACAAACCAGGGCGGGGCCACATTCTCATGCACATAATGAGATTTTTATTCTTTTTTTCTTCCAGAACACCTTAGGACGATGTGTGCGCTAACATTTCACAAATAGTTGGAGTTGTGTATGGGTTTACTGAAGAGGAAGTGGGGACTTTGTGTTACAGGTATTCAAGATAAAAAGTGTTGTTTTTTTTGTCAACGGCAGTAAAGCTAACTGTAGTTAGCATCAGCTAACTAACTAACAAATCATCCATTGGGCTGTGCTGATTTGTTTGGAGGTTGATGGGGGAAGTAGTGACGAATGGATCTGAGTAACAAAGTTTTGGAAACTGGATGCTTCAGCAAGTTTTAAAACTGATATGTGGAAGACTTGGAGCTTCGCCATGTTAAGAAATGAGATGAGGAAGGACAGAAATATGGAGAAGCTGCAAAGAAGATGTATACTTAAAAAATGGATTGAGAAATGCAGGCTGCCCTTTATTTTGAATATACAGTACAGTACAGTACAGTACAACGTTATTGAGGTATACTGTACTGTGGGATTCAGAAATGTAGGTTCCTCTACATTTTCTTTTCAATCTTTCTCTTGCAGTGCACACAGAATCCGAGACGGCTCTACAAGGTGATTTGTGGCCCGGCAAGTCGCAGGTTATGCTGAGAAACATTTTTACATGGACTGCGAGCTCCGCCCCAGCGAGCGCTGCTGCTCGTCTCTCAAGCGATGAACCACATGAGGCAAGAAATGCAGAATCCAGGTAACACAATTCCGAGGCTCCCTGGGCAAAATGTATCATTCCACTGTGGAAGCAACTGGCTGATGTGCCCTCATCCAGTTACCCACATAATTTATCGGTGGAAAAAAAAAAAAAAGTTTTACAGACTTTCTCAACCCGTCTCTGCGTACATCTGATGGCTGGAGGTGGGGGAAGGTTGCAGAGGCAAACTTGTAGCCTGAGGGGATTGTATACTCCTGCCATGAGCCTATAGCATGTCATCTATATTTATGCACTCATTTAGTTGTTTGTGTCTGCAGATTGGCTGCAGCTTGTAGCGACCCATAAATCCCCCTATGGCAAATTGACATACACCACCCTCCCATCTCTCCATCAGCATGCCTGGCTATGAAGCATATTTGGACGTATGTGGAGCAAATTAAAGAAGGGATTTATTAGTAAGGAACACAGTGAAGATTAATGTTAAATCAAAATGGATCAGTCGCTGAGACGTAACAGGCTGTGGTCACTTTCCACTTTGGCTTTAAATCCGAAATCTTGCTCGTCCTCTGAAATACAAAGTGTTTTCAGTTGGTGTTAACTTAGCATAAACTCCATAAAAAAACAGCTCCATTGCTGGATTCAATGGTGAAATGAGCCAGTGTTTTTCCAAACCTCTTTAAAAGTTTAAATGTTGGATGTTGAAGGTGACATACAGCTAATATTGTTCCTTCCAGCTGTAGTTTGGTAGGAGAGAAATGCTAAATAATGACCAATGAATGGCTAATCGGATTGCGATATTCAGAAGGTTCCCATTCACCTTCCAAGCTTCAACCCCCTCTTCCCCCACCAAACGCTTTGAGCCTCCTACCAGATGGATCCGTTGGATAAACCCAGAGGATCCAGGAAGTGCTCCGACTGCCGTGCCAGGTTAAGGTCACAGTTCAGAGGAAGGAAATTCAGCGTTTGCCGTGTTGTGGTTGCCCCGTTTTTTTAATTGCGTGTTTACACTCCCAGGTAGCCTTGGTTAGCTTACCGCCGGCCCCGGCCTGCCAGTCATCCGTCAGACGGTGCGAGGTAGTCTGGAGGACAGGGACGGGGAGGGGCCCCCGCTGCTCCACTTTCAGGAGTCAAATTGACAGTGGGAGGATGTTTCTGCCAGAGGCCTTGGCTGGTTATGACAGTCAGGAGGATCCATTAAGGGGACCTGCCCCCTCATCTATAACAGCGACTTTCTGCGAACCCCATTTAGCCGGAGGTGAGGATATCGCCAACGGCGGCGATTGCGCTGAAGGACAACCGGGCGCGTATGAGATACATTGTGGTCTTAAGCGGCATCTGGTCGGATAAAAAAAACAATGACAAATTAGGCGGGAAGAAGTAATCACTTCTGTCCCGCCTTCTCAATAATTCATCGTCCTTATAGGGGATTTGTTTACAGCGTCAGCTGGACGCCGCGTAGGAAACGAGGAAGAAAAAGGCAAGCGGTGTTGCGCGGCGAGCAGGGAAAGGCAGATGTTTGGTATGTGGGTTTCATCCGTACCATGCACAATATGCAGGATGTATAGCCCGCGGCCATGCACGGAAATAGATCCAACAGCCTGCCAGTGAACTGTCTAGAGACGAGGAGCACAGGGTTGAGATGAGGAGGAGGAGGCGGAGGAGGAGGTATCAGCAGCGCAGGTCCAGCTAATGAAAGAGGGAACCAGCCCGCTGAAACACCCCCACCCCCACACACACACACACACACACACACCTCAGCCCCCTCACCCCCCTCACCCAGCCCGCAGCAGCAGCGGAGGAAACATCTATGATCATATCTGACGAAGGTGAGCGCGCTCCGTCTTCATTCCTGAGCCGTTCCCGCTCCTTCCGCAATGGAGACGAAGTTCTAATAAGGCATTGATTTTCTCTGGAGGTGGGGGTGGCGGGGTGGCAAAAACGGTGACCTTCTGACCCCCATCGCTCACGGTGAGGTGTGGCGGCAGATAGCCCCCCCGCTCGCCCAGAATCAATGCAAGCGGGCCCTAATACCACCCTCGGCCGATTTCAGCCCCAGATGTATCATCAACGTGTCATCAGGCATACATCATCGCCCGAGGCGACAGGAACCAACCCCCCCTCGCCACCCGCCCCTCCCTCCCTGTCGGATGAGAGGGCGGGAGAGTGGCGTTTCCCCCAATTCTGTGAAATGGTGCAGAAAACAGCAGAAAGAGGGCCACGCCCCGCAGTGTCTATCAATCCGGCGGCGGCGGCGGCGCTGACCTCCTGCGAAACTTCATCTAGATGCCCTCGTCTGTCTGTCAGTGAATAGGAGAGGAGGTGAAAGAGGAGGGGGTGGGGGGGTGGGGGAAAGTGCTATTGGAGCCAACAGCCAATCTTGCCCTCCCCTCCCGGATGCATAATTCAGTGTTTCTCTCACAACAGCCTGCGCTCCGACGGGGCTCGGCTTCCCCTCAGCCATGCGGCCGGCGCTCTGCTAATACGAACCCAGACTCCGACTCTCTCCTGCTGCTCCCTCCCACCACGGCTCCTCGCCGCTCCTTCTCGCTGCCGGTCGTCGTCTTCCTCCTCCTCATTATGATTTATTCAACTGGCCCCCCTCCCACCACTCCGGGTTGGACACATCGGAGGCGACGTATTTGTCCTTGTCATCGTCCAGCCGCAGAACTTGGCAAGAGGGGACGCAGATGACATCGGCGCCGGGCTGTCAGAGTGACACTGGAGTAGCTCCGCCCCCCAGCCACCACCGGCGGTTAGTTTTACGGCAGTGCACGGCAACCCTGCGCTGGCCTCCGCAAGAGTCTGCGGAAGGAGGAAGGCCGGCCGAGAGCGCAGGGCGACTCTTCCTCTTCCTCTCAATAGTTTTCTACTATTTTTTTTTTGTCTGAGCCAATAGAAAGTTCAGCAGGAAACTTTACCTTTGAGTATTTTCTGTATGTGGAGGTTGTATTTGAAGCTACATGTACACAGCGCTTCCTGCAGGCAGCTGAGGGACCCAGATTATGCAATATTTACTACTTACCAGCGATTACTGGCCGAACAGAGAGACACAAGGAACAGATCTCCGCTCCTTCTCCCAAGAGATGAGAAATGAATCCAACTCCTGCTTCTTTAGCTTGCTGAACTTCTTAGAAAACTTAAAACGCCTCCTCCAGGCTTCGGTTCCACCCGCACGCTCGCGTTTTGTCTCCTTACAAACATGGAAGGTCAAGCAGATTTGTTTTAGCAAGAGGCTGCAAACACGCTGTTGTTTGGATAATTAATCACGGCGCTCTGCTACCACATTTATAACATTAGACCTTAACCCCCCAACCCCCCACAGATTTAAGGACCTGTTGTGTGAAATGTGAAATTTAGCACTGTTTTATAATCTGTTTACATGAAGGAGGCCTCTGTTTATAGGAGCCTTTTCTGCTCTGCAAAGTCTAAACTTTGCAGAAGAGCCTGTTATTGACGCTGCAGAAATGACCCTGATAAACCTGGCTGTTTTTGTTCTATGACTTCCCTGGATATGAGATGAAGGGAATTTGGTTTGGTCACATTAGAAGAATCAATAAATCATATTAGATCATTGCAAAAAGGGGGGAAAAAAGCGCGACCACATAGAACAGTGCTAGTTGAATAGTTTGGTTGGTGTGCCAGCACGGTGGGACGTTTCACAAGCACAATCCGTCAGTCTCCTCCGATGATGATGATGATGATGAAGATGAGCTCCTTTTCTCCCAGTTTAGAGTCGGAATTGCCCTTTAATTGCGCGGATGGTCCGATCAAACCCAGTCCGAGAGGAGCAGGTTTGATTCTCCTGCTCTGTGGTCCTGTGGAATTTTCACACTCCAGCCCGTATCAGTTGGCCTCCTGATCCTCTCTCTGTCTCTCTGTCTCTCTCTCGCTCTTTCCCTCTCTCTCTCTCTCTCTCTGATGGAGGAAAGCACAGCTCTGGGAGCAGGTTAATTACGGGGGAGCTCATTACTCATGTTTAATTATTGCGGCTAGATTCCGAACTGATCGGAACGTGTCCTCTTCCTCTCGGTCTTTGTGGGGCAGGGGGAGAGGGAGCGACTCCATCGTGCGTCGTGCCGCTCCTGTGACTGATTTCACTTTGGCTGAATATTATTTCCTTTTATGACACCCTTGTTTCTAATGAATCCCCAGAGGCCCAGGCTAGCTTCAGCGCTGCCAGGAAAAAACGATTCTAAAAAAAAAAAACGATTCCGTCTGACAAAATCTCTGATTTGGCATTTTTTAATTTGATCGACTGCGCCAGTCTATAAAGGAACCTGTGGAGGGTGTGACTGGAGGTTATCCACAGGCATCAGCGAGCTGTCATCGCGCCGCTGCCATTAAGCCGGCAGCCATTAGCAACTTGTTTAATTGAACTCATTTACAGGCTGCGCTAATCTGCCGGGGTGACCTTGATTCTCCCCGTCTGGGTTAATGTTTGTGCAGCGCAGCCGAGTGTGACTCTCTCTCTTTGTGCCATTACGAGCGCCAAAAAAGGCAGTTAGGCCCCGTGTTTGCCCATTAAAAAAAAAAAAAAAAAGCTGCCACTTCATGAGTCATAATTACCTTTTTTTGCCTCTGTACCCAAAGAGGTGATGTGTGTTTCCGCGCTCTTGGACGGGACGCCAGAGCCGATGCCGGGGGGGTCGGGGGATTGGGAGTGAGGGAGGGGGAGGGGGGTGCTAAACTGTGAGCTCTCACCCTCTCGTCGACTCGCTGTAAAGCTCTGAGGGGATGAGCAGGGAGGTTGTGAAATCCGCCGGCACTCGTGCAAGACTAAATGCATAGTGGATGATTCCGGGTGTGTGTGCGTGATGGGGTGGGGGTGGGGGTTGGTGCTCATTGGAGTGATTGACTAATGAGGCGTAGCCTTGTCTGTGTAACGTCTGCGTGTGGCCCAACAATGCATCCTTCCGTTTTTTTTGTTTTTTTTTCAATATCAATCAATCAACTTTTATTTGCGCAGCGCCAAATCACATCCAAAGACGCCTCAAAGCGCTTTGGACAATCGGAGAAGAAAACCAACTGGGCCCCCAGAGCCGGCAAAGTGCGAGAGTGGCCAGGAAAAACTCCCCTTTGGGAAGAAACCTGGAGCAGGTCCAGACTCCAGGGCCGTCATATTATCATAATAATTTCATATAATATCCATTCAGAGAACTTTTGCCTTGATTCCTGTGATGTTCCAGCCAGCCATACGTTGACACAGTGACACAGTAACACAGTGACTCTTGCGTACACCGGATCGACCTTTTCAAATGCTCGGCTAGCGGCAGACTCAGCTCGGTAGAACACAACAGCACTGAAGAATTTTCCTCCTTCATTGTTTCTCCTTGCTGTTTGGTCCAGTCGCTTGAAAGGGAGATCTCCCCCCCCACCCCTCCCCTCCCCTTCCCTCCGGAGGACAGGAGCTGGTGGTGGATACTTTACCACATAAAGGCGAGTGCCGATCGCATAGAATAAAGAGGAGAGTAGGAGAGAGTCTGAGTAAGAGTGGAGAGAGCGTAGGAGAGAGAGGGCGATGTTTGAGGGAAAGGGCACCGGCAGAGAAAAATAGATCAGTCGACGATCCGCAGCAGCGAGCAGCAGCGCTCGGATTTGAATGGGATGCCAAAGATGTTGAGCAAAAAATTAATAGTGGAGGGCGAGGGGGAGGATTTCAAACTTGAAAAAAGAAAAGAAAAGCGCAACACGGCCGTTGCTCGTAGATGCAGGCTTGGTCTTGGAGGCGGCAGAGAGGTGTATACAATATACGGAGTGCTGCACAAGCTCGTGATTGGCAGATGCATTTGTGATGGACGCAGACAAAGGAGGAGAGCCGTGTGAGCAGAGTCAATAGAGGAGACGGAGTGAGAGATGACAGCTGAGGGTGTGGAGAGAGGAGGGTGAATGAGTGAGGGGGGAACACTGGGAGGAGGGGTGGGGGCGGGGGTGGGGGGTCCCATTGTATGCTGCGCTAGGACGGGACCGTCTTGTGACCCCTGACCTGTAATTGGATCGGTGAATGTGTGCGGCAGTGGAGGACCTACAGTGGAGGACTTGGCAGGCACACACACGTGTGTGTGTGTGTGTGTGTGTGTGTGTGTGTGTGTGTGTGTCCCTGTGTGTGTGTGTGTGTGTGTGTGTGTGTGTGTGTGTCCCTGTTCGCCACTTCTATCTTCACCTTGCTGCTAATTTCAGTCTGTGCTGTAATGGTTGCGTAGCAGGTGTGCACGAGCGTCGCTGTCGTTAGGACACTGTATTGTGTGGTTGCCCTTGGTTTTAATGGCTAGCCACATTTCCCCCATTGATTTCTGACTGAATGTAAAGTCATGAAACTCATTGTCTCATCACGGTCTTTTTTTTTACCTTGCAGTATCCATTTTTTTTTAATTTCAGTCTTTTTTTGATTTCTAAATAGATTAATAGTTGTTTCTTTTCTTAAATGAAATGGATAAACAATATTGTACATAATATACACCCTTCTTTATTTCATCATTGTCATTATTTATTCATACTGTGGGCCTTCAGTTTATATATATTACTTATCTAGTGGTGCAAACAATAATAAAACATGAAAACATATACTTCAAACAGAGAAGCGATGCAAAACACAATGGATGCAAACCAAGAAAACACACGCAAGCAAACAAACAAACAAACAAAAATATGCTGCATAAACCAGTCACTACAACGGAAGTGCTCCAAACCTGCAGGTGGCGCTCTCAGCAGAACAGCTCAATGGAGAGACACACAGGGTGACCGAGAACGGCTGACTTTCTATTAGAAACCAGCGTAAAATATACTCAAATAAAAGTCACATTACCATGCTGAGCCGCACTTTCCCATACCTTTCCTACCTTAGCTGTTCCGCTAAGAGCGCCCCCTGCAGGTTTGGAGCACTTCCGTTGTAGTGACTGGGTTATGCAGCGTTTTTTTTTTTTCTTTTTTTTCGTTTGCATTTGTCTTCTTGGTTTGCATCCATTGTGTTTTGCATCGCTTCTCTGTTTACTGCGCATTTGATGATTAAATATATGTTTAATCATCATTTCCACCATTTTTTTCGTTTTGCACCACGATCCTCTTTTTGTACCTTGTTTATACTTGTGTTGTGTTTCTGAATTTGCATCATTTCTATACCTGCAGCTGTTTTGGCCAACTAAGGCGTATTTGGCAGTTGGATTATGTTTGGCCCTTGTCGGCCACCGTACTAATCCCTGCTGGTCTTAACTCTTTGTGCACTGAGATTTCATACATATTCAGAATTTGTTACGTTTGCCTTAATTGAAAAGCGCCTCGTCAATGATCGACTCCTTTTAAAATCAACTGCATGTGTTTGACTTGTTGATCCCCTGCATGTGGGCCCTGCTCACTGCTGCTCCACTGACCCATATAATTAAGGGCAAAGACCTCCCTCCATCTCCTCCATCTATTCGTCGCCACACAAGTGAAGGGCGCATTATCATCTCGATCATCCGTCTCACTCTGTCCTCAGCGAGGCCCCTCCTGTCCTCAACCTCTCAGTCTTCTGGTGCGTGTTCTTTTTTTTTTTTTTCTTTTTTTCAAAGACATTTTGTTCCGTCTGACTGAAATCTGTTCAGCCAGCGCGGGCCATCGTCGAGTCCATCTGTGTGGCTCGTACACGCCAAGGGAGCCGCGATCCGCCACAACTCCCCGCACCATCGCAGGGCGCCAGATCCACCAGCCGGCCGCCGCCGCCGCCACTCACCTCGTTTACACAGAGCAGCCCAGCGCAATATGGATGTGGCCACGGTGCGGTCTTTAAATGAGGTGGTGGTGGTTTGTGGCGTTTAGTCTGCGGGGGCTAAAGTCGGCTAAACCTACACGGTGGATAATGAGGTGGTTCGCTTGTCTGTGCTCTGCCGCCCTGCAATTTCCAAGATCCCACCACATCCGTCCAATAGGACAGGGGAAGAGGGTCAAATCTGAAGTAACGCCAGCTGCATATATAAATGTATAAATGCACATGTGCGTATTTCTTTCACCCTCGGCAGGTGGATTGTCAAGTTCTGTGGGATGTGGCGCCGGCTGGGTTTCACTGTGGGAATACAGGGAGACTGTAAAGCCAGCAGTGATTCTGCTGCTGCTGCTGCTGCTGCTCCTCCTCTCGCGTGTCTCCAGAGGCCCCGCGATAGGTGGTGGGATTGAGTCGGAGAGATGGATGCTGGGTAGTCAGGTTTTTTTTTTTTTTTTTTTTCTGTTTCTCTATGATAAATCCCTGATCAGGGATATGAAGAGAGAAGGAGGAGGAGGAGAGCAGGGAGGAGGAGGAGGAGGAGGGCTCGGAGAGGGAGCAGCTACTGGTGGAGCGACTGGTTCAAAATGAGATTTTTACTCTTATTTATTTATTTATTTATTTATTTATTTATTTCGCTGAGCTCATAGCTCAAGGCTGTCTGCTTGCTTTTTTGTTGTATGTTATGTGGCCCCGGTGCCCCCCCACTCACTCACTCAGCCCCTCCCTCCCTGCATGTTTTTTAATCTGACTGTATCTGCAAGTGCAAATATGTGCGCATGTGCGTGTGCATGTATATTTGCACCTCTGTCTCTGCTCTGTGTTTCCTCTCCAGTGCGTGTGGTGCATGTGTGAGTCTGTGTGTGTGTTTACCACCCCTATCGATGCATGTGTGTACATCCAACTCCCTCCGCCCCCCCCCCTCCTTTCCCCGCCCTTATCTGTTAGGAAGTGAGAGTCTGAGCTCGTGTCTGTGTGGGGGGGGGGGAATCGTATCTTTTGGGCTTTATTATTATATGTGCGCCAGACCTGCTGCACATCTATCGCAGTAACACCACCGTCTCTCAGACTGTTGCTGAGCAAGCCTGAAAAAGCACCAAACCTCTTTTTCTTCATTTTTGCACAGCACTGCGAGAGAAAAAGAGATGTTTTCATGTCTCCCCCCCCACTTCCAGGCTTATGGACATTTTGCACCGACCACACTAAAATCAATATCGTATCTATTAGGCTATAAGAGTTTTCTGCGGACGCGGAGGCTTCTTTTTATATGCGTGTGTTTGTGTAGGATCTCAGATGTTGGAACATTTCTCTGCCATTGATTTTTCAGCCACGCTCACCGCCGCTCTCTCTTGAATGCAGAGAGGATAACAAAAGGGATTTGGAGGTAGAGCGCTGAGAAGTTCATGTCAGTGGGTCAGCTCATTGATCTTTTTTAAACAGGAAGCTCGCCCTCATCTCAACTGTGAAAAATATACATCAGGACTGAAAAGACATAAACGCGCATCTAAAAAACGTTTGAGCTGCTGTGCTGGAACACAAATCTCTCTATCCAGTAGTACCTTGGCAATGAGACTGCAGCGCAATATGTTTTGCAGTCAGCCTTTAAAAAAACAACTTTGGACATAGAATAAATACATGTTAAGAAAAGACAACCTGACACATTAGGTCTAGAAGACCAGCCATCGTCATATCAAAACCGTCTTGTGTCCCCTGATGACAGCATGATGAAAAACAAAAATCTTTCACAATCAATTCTTCTTCTTCTACTACTTTATTTGCTGTGGCTAATGTCAAAGGCAATCTGGACATCAAGCCCAGACTCTGGCCGGCAGCGAATTAATTTGACGCTCCGTCAAAATGACAGACAGCCTTCAAAATTTGATGTCACTGTTAATTAAAAAACTGTCAGCGATGGAAAATATTTGGTCACTGTGACCCGTGAGTCCCAGTCATTATGACTTCACTGCTGTTTCACTGCACTCTTCTCTTCCAACTCTTCTGCATCCTGCCTAACTTTTCTCTCCATCTCATCTCTCCGTGTTGCCCTCCTGGTCGGATTAGCGAATGACTGTCTTCTCCCGAGAGCTCAACATGAACCATGTGGCCATGTGTCCGTAATCTCCTCCTCTCATATTCCTCTGCATGTTCTTTCACAGCTCTGTTACCATGACTGCAGGGTGGGAGGGGAATGATGTGTGCATGCACGCCGTGGTGGCACTTTACTGGGATTCGCACTAGAAAAAAAAAAGAAAAAGTGAAGTTTTGAGGAGGGATGATTTCACAAACACAAAAGACGGCTGCAGGTGCAGGCAGCCCTGAGAGACGCCTTTAGAGAACTACAGAGGAGCTGTGTGACTCACTGCTTTTGAAAAATGCATAGCACTTGCGTCGAGCAGTTTGTCTCCGCCATCCAAACTACTTCTTTTATAAATTGTCTGTTTTACACACACACACACACACACACACACACACACACACACACACACACACACACACATATATATATAGTTTATATGTATATGTGTTGTCACGATGCTGGATTTCAGACTTTGATACGATATTTTGAAAAATATTGATTTTCGATATGATTTTCGATACTACGATACTAGCAGCCACGGAAGTTGGCGAAAGGCGTTGGCATGTGTTGACAGTGGCACACGTCGAGTATCGATGTATCGATACTAGTGTTGTCACAATACTGGATTTCAGACTTTGACACGATATTTGGGAAAGTATTGATTTTCTATATGATTACTAGCTACCGCGGAAGTTTCGAGGCGGGGGAGGGGCGGGGCAGTCGGAGATCGGGCTGAAGTCCTACGGAAGTTTTGGTTCGTCTAGGCGGTGGGGGGGGGGGGATCGCGCTGAAGTCCCGCAGAAGTCTCTTTGCGACGCGATCTCCCTCCTTTCCTGCCTCACAGGGAGGTAGCGGAGGGAGCGCTTAGAGTGTTTGTGTGTGTGTTGGCGGCGCCGCATGTCGCTACGAAACTACGAAACTACGGAGAAGTCATATCATATCGTTTTTAATTTCCAGTATCGAAAAAATATCGATATATCGATATTTTCGACAACACTAATCAATACTATGGAAAAGTCATATTGAACCGTTTTTAGTTTTCAGTATCGATATTTAATCAATATATTTTTTGATATAAAAGTATATATAATATACATATGTGTATATATATATTTTTTTTTTTTCCCATTTATATATTTATGTACGTACATATACATCCAACACCCAGTTCTAATTGGGCTGTTGGATGAAAAACTGGAGGGTTACCCAAACCTCCTGCTGTCATTTAACCTCCACTTATTTCAGGTTACGTTCTGTGGAGCAATGTCTCAACACGGCACTCGCTCCTGCTTACTAACTCTTACAACGAGGGCAGCGTGGAGGGATGTTTTCACATAAACTCTTCCTGAATGAGTCACATACTTGAAATATGAAAAACAAAAAAAAATAAAGGTCACAGCGTAGATCAAGAATTGACGTGTTGCATTGAGAGCTCCTTCCAAATACATCTGCGTCAAAGCTGCGGCTGTTGATCAGCTCAAAACTAAAACGTTTGGGTTCACTGGCCTAGCTCAAGGGCAACCCAGCACTGATAACAAGCCCAGGAGAGGAAGAGCCACATGAAGGGAGGAGCGCTTAACTCAGCTAAATAGATTTGCTCTCCCTCCTCAGTGCAGAATGATTAAATTTCATAGTTAAAAACTTGGCTTGTTTAAATCCTGGGCTGTCGACAAAAAGTGCCAAAAGTGATACATTGTAGCCAGAAGTGATTCCTGTTTTCAGCTCAGCTTTCCGCTGCAGTATTTTGAAAGATAATCATAAACTTTTCGGGTGAAATAAATCTGTTTGGATGCGATCGGCGCTGCCAGACTGTCCTCCAATAAACAACGTACGCACTGACAACACATTTCTCACTTATGCAAAGTTATACAGAAGAGCAGAAGAATGCTTTTGCACGACAGCAGTTTCTCTCTAAAACAGCAACGAGGTCATTTTTTTTTTTTTTAAATTCTTCATTTTTGTTATTCAAATATTTCCCTTTTGAACCGTTTCTCATTCGTTTTTCGCCCAGTTTCACGGACGCGACGGCATCGTTAAAACAAGTTACAGCCTCTCGCCGCGGCACTCAGACAGTTTATCGAGTCTTGTCATAACAAAGATTTGGGGGTCTGCTGCTCGCTCATTTATCTGAGAGGAGGAATGTTGATCCCACTGTTTTCTCACATGGTGATGCTCCACTTGGTCTTTTGGACAGCTGCATTTGTCAAGGCGTGGCTGGAAACGCTTGCAGAGGCCCTCGGCCGGGTAGCCGGCCGCTGCAGGTACGACAGACACGCACACACACACACACACAGCTGAGGAACATACAAGGAGCGCGTGCTCACTGAACCGCTCCTTCATTTTTAGAAAGGTGAGGAAATAATTAGAAACCTTGTTACAACTGCAATCATAATTCACTCACCCAATTAGCAAACAATTAAGATGCACCACATGATTAACTTTGGTAATTATTCCAGCATCTGGACTAAAGCACACATGCGTCGTCGTCGGTTTGCTCGCTAAATGCAGGAAGTATTTAGCGAGGTATGATTGTTGCAGCAGCGGCATTTTCCAGTGCATCAGTTCAGGGTGTGAGTTTGGCTTTATTTGAGTTTGCTGTATGGGAAAAAGAAAGAAAATGACAAAGTTTGCAGAGATTTGTTTTACGAGAAGAGGGATGGGCGATCTCCTTGTTACCTGGAGGAGCTGGAAATACTTTAGGTCCGAGCCTGGCGAGATGGATGGATAAGATTTTGTACATGAAACATAAAGGTTTTTACAGCAACAAAACTTTCTATTTTGAAAGATTGCTGCAAAGTGACAAATCTTTCATTTATTTTTTTCGAACCACCACAAATGGCCGTTTCTGAATTGCAAAGTTTAAATCTTTCGCCCTATTTGCACGGGATTAGTATTACCCCCAGTTTCTTTTGTTGCATTTGCACAGGATGAGTAACATCTGTATTTTACTCTATTTTACTGAGATTAAGAGCCGGATATGACGTCAGTGCGCTGCACGTCACATCCGCTTTGGTCATTCAGCTGTAAATAAAATGGCAAAGCAGCAACGTGACTTCTGAACAGTGTGCGGTTGTTGTCGGGATAACGGGCTGTCAGAAGCCATTTGAAAGATAGAAAAATGTTTCTTACCGCATGCTGCTATGCAAGTCATCCATGTTATCATCTTCCGAAATTTCGGTCTTTTGATTTAACGGAGCTTGCTCTTTCTTCCAATAGTTTCCAGTACCGATACGAGGCTGTATTTGCGCCTAAAACGCTGTCAAAACTGCCACTAATAATTTCCCATGCAGCCTCCATTACTCAACTGGAAAAGAAGTAGAAAAGGCGCGCAATAAAAACAAAAAACACACCCCAATCACTGAGATGTAGACTCGCAAGGGACTAGTATTATCATGGGATCAAGATCACAGACGTCCTCCGTGATTATTACAAATAACCAGAGGTCACCAGGTAGTACTAATCCTGTGTGAATAGGGCTTTAGAATGTAAACAGCAACAGTTTTTGCTGTGAATTATATCAGAATCAATCCAGGTTCCATCCTTTGGCTGCGAGCCCTGACGTGTGCGGAGTGCTGTCTGACACGGGGGGTCATCTAGTTTTTTTGGGGGTGATCCTCACCGGTCGCACTTCAACACTGACCGAGCCCCCCCTCCCCACACCCCACCCTCACCCCCCGTCTCCCATCCACCTCCCTTCTTTCTCCTCCTTTTCCTGGGAGAGGCTTTTCATAGGACTAATTGGAGTGTGCAAACCATCACGGCCCGAGTGCTCCCGCAGGGCCTCAACCCCCCACCCCCACCCCCCCGCCTCTCCCCGACACCCGGCCTTTTATTATCATTTGCCATATCGAGTAAACAACCTGTTAGTGTAAATTAGGGTCCGCTGAGTGATGAAGCGACACACGCAAGTCCTCCTCGCCGCCTCCCCGGCCTCCTTGCTCTCCTTTCTGTCCCTCGCCGGCCGCACTCTTTCCATCCCTTTGAGCTCTTTTTCTCTTTTGTGCCCCCCCCACCTCCTCCACCCCCAACC